>JADRCC010264026.1:0-12159 GCA_019843855.1 Hylomyscus alleni | reverse complement strand
CATATATAGTTCTTGGTTGGTGGTTGAGTCCCTGAGAGGCTCTGACAGTACCTGACTAATACAGAAGTAGAGGCTCACAGCCATCTATTGAAGTGAGTACAGGATCCCCAATGAAGAAGTTAGAGAAAGAACCAATGGAGTTGAAGGGTTTGCAGCCTCTTGGGACGAACAACAATATGGACTGACCAATGCCCTCAGAGCTCCCAGGGACTCAACCACCAACCAAGAACTATATATGCTAGGACTGATTGTGCTGGCAGCATGTGTATAGTAGAGGATTGCAAAGTCAGTCATCAATGAGAGGAGAGGCCCTTGGCCCTGTGAAGGTTCTGTGCCCCAGTGTAGGGGAATGACAGGGCCAATAAGTGGGAGAGGGTGGGGTGGCAGACATGGGGAGGGGGAGGTAACAGGGGTTTGTTCTAGTTGTTTTTATTTGTTCATTAAAAATAAAATTATATATAAAAAAAAGAGCTGCTCTCAAGACACTTGACTTTCCTTGACACTTTCCTGACTCCTCCCAAATTGTTTATGTTATGCAAATGTCACTGTAACCTAGAGATCCAATTTCGCTTTCCTATAAATACTGAACCCAAAAAAGTAAAGTTGGAAGCCTTGATTGGGACACAACTTGGCTTCGTGTCCTTTTGTTCTCGAACTCTGTTTTTCAGGCATTTTCCTCCTTTCGAGAGAGAACCCAGGTTCATGAAACTGCAAGACAGTTTCAGTTATGTCCACTGTTCTGGATAGATTGTAAACTCCAAAGATAGTGAAGATACGAAATCGTAAAAGTAGCATTTTTACATTAACCACACTATGCATTTTTGTGACTGTTGGTATAAGAGAGATGAAAGTGTATTATATTTCAAACATCCTTCCCTAGGACCGTCTTTGCTTCCTATGTTGCTATTCCTTTGTCAGCTAAGGAGTTTTACTTTGGATTCAATTTCTTACAATTCAACTTAATATTTTAGGTACCAAATTGCACATTCGGAAAATTGATTAAGCAGTGGTTCTCATAATCTCCTGAATGCTGCAACCTTTTAATAGAATTCTTCATATTGTGGTAACCCCAACCTTAAAATTATTTCAATGGCTAGCTTATATGTGTGATTGTACTACTGTTATGAATAATTAAGTAAATATCTGTGTTTTCCAATGTTCTTAAGTGACCCCGTGAAAAGGTTATTTGACCCCTAAGGCGGTCATGACCAAGAGGTTGAGAATCCCTGCTAAAAGACCTACCGCTACCTGAGAGCAAGAATTTGCTCATCCACTAAATAAGGAGCACATCCAAATTGGGCTATTAGTATATTAACTTAAATTTCTGATATATTTAAATCAGTTCTCAGAAATAAATATTTATGACAGAATATGTTTGTATTATTCTACCAAACTGGAATACTATCTTTTTTGGTTATTAAGTGGTGCTGTAGTAAAATATTCTGGATAGATAATGAAATTAAAAGTCTGTGTGTCAAAAATTCATGGGCTCTACAAAATTTTGCCATAATACATATTCTGACAATCAGAAAACAGAAACTAAGAGAGCCACATGGACTTCCAGAATCCACCTACAAGTAACAGGTAGAAGAATAACCATGAGTCATGAGACCTATTCAAACCTAAGTCCTGTCTATCTTGTATTTTACATGGACTAATTTGAGACAGAAAAAGATATACCTTCTATGAAATGAAAACTAACAAAAATGAATAATTCTAGTCTTTTATGTACTAAATGCTACATTATGAAAAGATTTTTTTTAAGATGTAAAGTACCGTATTTTACTGTGTAAAACACGGTAAAAAGGATTAGCTGTGATATAAAGTTATGATAATACCATGGGTGATTTCTTTTAATATTGACAGTTAAGACAGTCTCCAAGGCTTTGAATATTACTTTTCATCATTTCTGACATTCAAGCTATTTGGCATCTGGAAAAGAACTTATCTGTAAAATCATATCCTCAGTTGCATGGTGTGTGCATCCATCCTGAGCCTCTCTGTGAAAGCTGAATACCAGCTGGAAAGCAGCTTAGAAACAATGCCATTAATCCTTCCTACAGTCCTTTCAATATTGCTGTCTATATGCTGATTGTGTATACTATTTTAAATAATTTTTAAATCACGAAGAAGGATGAATA
The DNA here is from genome assembly GCA_019843855.1 of Hylomyscus alleni. Taxonomy (NCBI): domain Eukaryota; kingdom Metazoa; phylum Chordata; class Mammalia; order Rodentia; family Muridae; genus Hylomyscus; species Hylomyscus alleni. Next base: position 10,018 of record JADRCC010264026.1, on the reverse strand, counting down.
AGAAATATCTAGGTATCTTCACAATATATATATATATATATATATATATATATATCCAGTGATATTACTGTACTTCTAGTTGGGTTCACCAGTGTAAAATAAACTATCATGAATAGATTAAATTCACTTCCAGCTTCTCAGTTGGCTATAACTAAACTTTGAGACCATCTGTTATATAAATGAGATATTCTGGAAAACAATATAGAATGTGATATAGGGAAGAAAGACTGAAAACAATATCTCTTGTTGCTGTTTCTTCCTTAGCTCCCCTTATGTTGACTCCATGTTATTAATATAATACATTGTCACATCCTTGACGATTTAGAAATTACAAAATAAAAGTCTTTCCTGCTCACCTTCCTGGAAATCCATGCCATCCATTATAATTGGTCAAGTATTCTCTTTACTCTCTCCTCAAGACTCCTATTTACTTCCTGCCTCCTCCAGGAAATCTATACACCCACACTGATGAATAGGGCTCTGTCCTCAGTCTTCATTTGAGTATCCTAATCCTAACTTGCTTCTTAAGGTTCTTGTTACTCTCATTAGATGTATAAACCTGTTGCTTTCTCCTATTTGGGCTTTTGAATCCCACTATCCCAGAACTCTAATATTTTTCCTTGCAGAGCTCAATCTCTGGCTTCCCAAACTGAGTCATTACCTTCTACTCCCTCAAACATTCTAGTCTAGTCTCCTGAGGAGCTGAATTAAGTCTGCTTGCTCTGAATGGAGATCAACCATCCCTCTCACACTGGTACTCAAAGATGCTTATCTTAAGACCAGCTTGGAGGACCTGCTTACTTTGCATATGGAACCATTACCTATCTTGCCATTTGGCACAGGATCTTCACTGTGTGAATACCTACTGCATCCATAGCTGTTGTTCTTATTTTCCCATCCTGCTGGCATACTAACCTCACTCTCTGAAGACCTGCATGGAACAACTACTTGCTGTACAAGAAGTAGCTTCATTTATCTCTTCACTGGAACCTAACTTCACTAAATTAGAACATACCCTTGAACACTTACTACATGCAAACCCCTAAAAGTAAGACGTTTTGGTGCCTTATTAGAAGCCACAGTTCATTACCCATCCATTCAATTCCACTGTCTCAGCACCTGGATGAATTTCTTAGTGACTCCTTATTTGAGAGGGTGCTGCCATATAGATCTTCAATACCCAAATATTGACCATGTCTAGATGAGCTACAGAGCATCAGCCAAATTTCTAGGACTGAGGTTTCACACTGCCAACAGGACAACAAACCCGTCATCTACCTATGTCATGATATACACAGCTTATTCTGATGAAGCCCAGAGTTCTGTATCCATCCATCCACAGCTGAACTAGGACCATCTCAGCTACTCCAGTTCTGTGTAAACAGAGACGCTGCATGACTGAGTTTAAAGCACCTCCTAGGTGATCTAAAGACAGACAAGTCAGGATAGCATTGAGTATAAAACCAGCCACCCCACTAAACACAGGTAAACACAGAAATTCATATGAAGAAACACAAGCAACAACTGAACACTAGATACCCAAGTCCCATTGTAAAACATAAGCAATATGAAAGTCAAAGAAAATGCCTATTCTCTTTAAAATAGTAATTATATATAAATAAATAGCTACTAAGGTAAAAGTTAGAAGATACCCGAGACACAAAATTTTGCTGGCAGAAACAATCACAAATATGTTCAAATAATTCAGAAAGGACATACCTGAAAGGAATAAAGAGAAAAATAATCAAACTTGTAATGAAGTCCCAAAACAAAACATACACACACACACACACACACACACACAAATAATAATAATAATAGATAAAGAGACAGAAGACAGACAGACAGATAGATAGATAGATAGATAGATAGATAGATAGATAGATAGATAGATAAGGATGGCAATTCAGAATATGAAAAGAGAAATACCGAAAAGATCTAAATTAAAATGAAATTAGAAATGAAAAAAATCATTAAGTCCCATAAATATCCCAATGGGAACTCTCAGGAATTGCATAACAGAACGTATCATGTGAAAAACAGAATACAAAGGCTCAAAAGCAATGTAGAAATTTTAGATAATTGAACCAAAGAATGATTTCTAAAAAGTTTTAAATGTATGAATAAATTATGCAGAACTTGTGGGATGCAACAAAGTACCACATCTCTAAATTATATGTACAGAAAGAGAAAATATTTTACTTAAAATATAAGAAATATTAGATGTCATCATAGAAAAAATGCTATTCCTTAATCTCAGGAAAAAGATGTTTATCCAGATACATGTATACAAGTGATGTGCAAAAAGACAAGCATAGGAACAGAATAAAAACTCTCCACATCATGTTATCATTAAGATGAAATACATGAACCAAAACACATTTGATAAGCTGCAAGAGAGAAATCTCATATTAAATATTAAGAAATTTTTCATCAGAATAGCAGCTGATTTCTCAGTGGAGACATTACAAGTTGTAAGGGTTTGGAGCAATCTACCTCAAGTTCTGAAAGAGCTGCTAACTCACACTATAGTATATACAGCAAAACTATCCATCATAACTGAAAGACACAGAAATTTTTCCATGGTAAAAACCTAAAAATTTTAGAATGCAAAAAAAATCTTTTAAAATTATCAAACCAGTCCTATAGTTAATACTGAATGGAGTATTTAAAACAGAAGATGATAAGTATAAGGAGAAAGAAAATTATGCTAGTACCATTTCCATGAAAAATAGGACTAAAAAATCATCACAAATCAACTGGATGCCATGAATTAATACATATGACAATAGTAATTTTAAATATTAGTGGTAATTTCCCATCCAAAAGGCATAGGTTTGTGAAATTGGATTAGAAAACAATCAGCTTTTTCCTTCCTACAAACAACAGCAACAACAACAGTAACAACAACAAAACACCTCACCTTTAAAAAAAACATACACTACAGATGAATGAGAACATGGAGAAGAGGATTTCAGGCAGATGGGACTCAGATACTGTCCTACATTGCCATAAGTGTATCCAACAAATTAATTTCTAACCAAAACTAATTAGAAAAGAATAAAAAGTAACATGATTCTCAACCATGATGACATTTCTGTTCTAAACATATGCACAAAATGTGGGTGATACCAATTTCATAAAATAAACACTAGTTGAAATCAAACCACAGGTATAAGTATTAAGAGGTATATTCAACATACCAATTTCACAAATGAACAAGGCATCATCACAGAAAACTAACACAGAAAATTGTACTTAAATAATATTCTGGATCTAATGAACCCAATAAAATAGCCATAAAATATCCCATCCAGAACACTACAAAACATATATTTTCAGCAACATATAGGAGCTTTGCTCAGACAGATTGGGACATGAGTCAAAGCTCAATAAATAATAAAAAACTGAAATAAGTCCTTATATTCTATCTAACCATGATGAAATAAAGCCTCCCCAAAATGATAAAGGAAACTATAAAAACCAATGAAGAAGATTAAATGAGCACACTATTGAATGACAAAAGGTCATGAAGGAAACAAAACATTTCTAAGAAGCAAATAAAAATGAAAAAAATATACAAAATTCTCTGGGATACAACAAAAGCAATTTAGAGCAGGACCTTTAGAGCAACAGCTGGTCTCATCATTGCCAATACTTTAGATTAAATCATAAGATCTATGAAAGTACCCTAATAGAAAACAGAAGAAAAAAAAACAAAAAGAAGATGAGTTTACTTTCTTCTAATAGTAGTATATATCATATGGCAGTTATTAATTTAATACCCCTTACTATGAAACACTTTTTGTTGCCTCTTATGAAAAACTAGGTCTGGAACTTTGAAGACATGACAATCCTTGCCGAGAGTTGATTCTAGAGAGGTTTTGTGAACAAAGAGCATTGGCTTTTCTTGATCTAGGTTTTCTTGTACTCATGTGGCTTCCTCTGCACCTAGGAACTGTGGTACAGAGCTCTTCTTAATTTTGGCATCAGGTTCTTGCAGCACACACAAGTTGGATCCCATTCTTGTGCATGACCAACCAGCAGGACTTAGCAGCCAATAGCCCCCACCTGTAGTCGTCAGGCTCTTTCCCAACTGAACATCTCCAGGAACAACCTTTCTGTGGACAGCTTTCTTCCACACTTTCATCAAAGTGAATCCCTTGCTGTTGAGTGGGAGCAAACGTAATTGTCTCCCACTAAATGCAACTCTCAGCTTCAGAAGGCTGGAAAGTCAGGTGTCTTTCATGGATACTCTATTTTAGTTCAGGAATAGAAGCTTCCTTATAGTCTGGAGCTCTGTTCAACTTTACTATGTTATTGTTCAACTTTCTTATCCCCACTGTAATTAAAAGCTTTTGTATAAAGCTATTGCTTATAATAAATTCATACCTGATTCTTTCTCCAGATTCTACTGACTCAAAAACTTATAAACAAACACAAATCTCCAAAATCTTTGAAACTACTATTTATAAAGCAATACATAGACCTTAGAACTACACAAGATCCAAGCTACATGACAGTCCCTTATGGGGATTAACTCAGGTGAAAAAAAGAAAACCAAATGGCCCAACACTGAATTACAACTTTCGAAATGTGATGTTCATTCAGTGGCTTTTGAACGCAAAGTATGAAGGTCTGGCTTCTGAATTCAACTGTGAATCTCTTCAAAGAGCCATGATAAATTCAGAACTCTCCAAGTATCGGTCAAGACCTGCAACTCACCTTTTCCAAATCAATTCTACATCTTTACTTTTCTTCCTATGCATATATACCATATGTTTGCTAATCCTCATCTCAAAATCTGCTTCTTGCAATTACAGTCTATAACATTTTTACCTTCTTTGCTAGATACCTCTATGTGAGTGATCAGTTCCACTGTTAAAGTGGATAAGAAAAACTTTACATTCTTAACATTTTCTAGAGAATATTTGTCACACTCTATACACCCTATACAAATGGGTTCTGGGATTTAATAACTGAAGGCAATAAATCTTTTCAATTAGGGATTTATGATGTTTTTAGGAATACTAAACTCACAGGTTCTAAATTTGATAAAATTACACTGATACTTTTTTATAATTGTTTTTAAAATTATTGTTATTTATTGGATATTTTATTTATTTACATTACAAATGTTAACCCCTTTCCTGGTTTCCACTCCAGAAACCCTGTATCCCATCCTCCTTCCCCATGTTTCTGTGAGGTTGCTCCCCCAACTACCCACCCACCGACTCCTGCCTCCCTGGCATTCCCCTACACTGGGGCATTGAGCCTTCACAGGACCAAGGGCCTCTCCTCCCATTGATGTCCAACAAAGCCATCCTCTGCTACATATGTTCTGGAACCATACTTTTAAGTCAGAATATCCTCAACATTTTTGACTTGTCCAGTGAATTACTGAGTAATAGGAACTGATGCTACTTGCTTGTGAAGTGACTTTCCAAAAAATAGAAATATTTTCCTAAAGATATCAATGTATTTGAGACTTGGTAAACAAAAGAGAAAAGAAACTTTGTCTGGTGTACATACAGAATGCATTCTTACAGCACTGTGTGTTATTCTTAAACTCCCATTCATGGATCACACAGAAATTTTCTCATGTTCCCACAAATAGAATACTGTTTACTTCAGGTATAATCAGCCATAACTTAAAATTAGGCTTTTTTTTTTTTGCTTTGAAATGAAAGGGTGGGCCTTAGGTGTTGTCCAAGATATACATCTTATAAACTTACTGATGAGTTACTGTACAAAGTTTCAGTATAATGTATTACACAGTATATTGAATGGAGTAAATTGAATAATATTTTATTATAACTAAGTAATATTTATATTTATAAATTATTCTTTAAATTTTTATTGGATATTTTCTTTATCTACATTTCAAATGTTATCCACTTCCCCAGTTCCCATCTCCCCAGAAACCCCTTATCCCATGCCCCTCCCCTTGGTAATATGAGTGTGCTCCTCCCACCACGCACCCACTCCTGTCTCCCTACCCTGGCATTCCACTTCACTGAGACATCAAGCCTTCACAGGACCAATGACATCTCCTCCCATTGATGCTCAACAAGGTCATTCTCTGCTACATATGCAGCTGGAGTCATGGATCCCTCCATGTGTACTCTTTGGTTGGTGGTTTAGTCCCTGGAAGCTCTGGGGGATCTGGTTGGTCCATATTGTTCTTCCTATGGGGTTGCAAACCCCTTCAGTTCCTTCAGTCCTTTCTCTAACTCCTCCATTGGGGACCCTGTGCTCAGTCCCATAGTTGGCTGCGAGCATCTGCCTCTGTATTTGTAAGGATCTGGCAGGGACTCTCAGGAGATAGCTATATAAGACTCCTTTCAGCAAGCATTTCTTGGCATCCACAATAGTGTCGGGGTTTGGTGACTGTATATGGGATGAATCCCCAGGTGGGACAGTCTGGAGATGGCCTTCCTTCAGTCTCTGCCCTACATTTTGTCTCCACATTTGCCCCCACGAGTATTTTGTACCCCTTTCTAAAAAGGACGGAAGCACCCACACTTTGGTCTTCCTTCTTCTTGAGCTTCATGTGGTCTGTGAATTTTATCTTGATTATTCGGAGTTTGGGGGCTAACATCCACTTATCAGTGAATGTGCACCATGTGTGTTCTTTTGTGATTGTGTTACCTCACTCAGGATGATATTTTCTAGAAGGACTGAAGCACCCACACTTTGGTCTTCCAGCTTCATGAACTTCATGTGGTCTGTGAACATAGCTGGGAAGGAGGGCACTTCACTGTTACTGTCTCCTACTAATCACTATCTCTAACCATCAACACTTTACTGTTACATTTGTTTCTAGATATTCTTGATCAAAACTAAATTATTAACTAATCTGATTAGCTTTTCCTCTTCAAAGAGAATTTAATGTAGGATGTTTCCTAACACTCAGTACTTTGCATCATCACTGCTGAGTAAGCATGGTTGGGAGAAACAAACATTAACTCTTTCTTTCATTTCTCTTATTTTAAGAGAAAGCCATATTTTCAAGTGGAATTCTGATTATTGTTTGTTTGGACCAAAATTACAAAGATCATAATTCTTTTGGAAAACTGTAAAGTGAGCATAACATGAAAAAAATAAGCCTCATTTTGTATTGAGTGGTTTTCAAACCTTCCTCCTTTCTGTTTCCCTTTCTCTCTTTTTTCTTGAATACTCTACTTTCTAATTTCTCATAAAATTCAAGAAAGAAGCATGTAGCCTTACATTTCCGTTGTAGTTTCATAGCAGTTCATAACAGACAGATGTCTAAACACTGATGGATACAGAAATAATCATTAAGGTAATAAAATTATTAAGATTCAATTGAAGTGTTCAGAATGGCTTACTTGATTTATTCATCTCAAGAAGTTCTGGATCCATATTACACAGTTCACTGGCATTTGAGCTTCTCAACTGTTTATGACAATGTAGTAGAAGTAATGGTCATTTATTATATCCCCCTAGCCAGCTTACTATGTAAGCTCTCTACATCTGCTGTGAGTATTTATGGAAAACTAATAAACAACACCTTGCCTCAACAAGGTGGAAAACAAGATTGGACTCCTAGAATTTGTGCTTAGACTATGATGAATACTATGTGTCATGTGAACTCCTATATACATAACTTCACACACATCATGATGATATTAATCCACAACTACGAAAAGGTTGAATTTAAAAACCAACAGGTACTTATAAATGAAGGATTTGTCATCATGAATCTAAGACAAGAGATCTGCTGTCCATGCAGTAAGATTGTGTGTTAGGAGGAGGGTACTTTTTGAGTGTTGTCACAGATTCTATAACCAGGAGCTACTACAAGAAGCCTTGCAGTGGGACTTTATGTCTTAAAGAGACAGCCTCTCTTCATTTGCTTTGTCCTTTTCTTATCATCTGCTCAAAGCCAGTGCATATCTCCAGGACTGAATTTAGCTTAGAAATTAGTTCTTAGACATAAATCTACACGGTGGAAAGTACAGTCTACAGTACAGAGCTAAACCAAGGCACTTCTGTATAAAATCAACTATCTGACTTCTGAGAGGAAAAGCAAGATGAATTTTGTATAGATTTGAGTAAAATAACCAGGTTCTAATGACAGGATATAAAATATAGATTGCTTTGGTCTGATCACCTCCACACTTAATGGACTGGAGGCATTTAGAAGTTCTGCTGCCACTGCTTGATGGTATCATGGCTCTACAGGTGTAGTGATAGTCCACAGTCAGTAGAAGTGGATATGCAACTGAATAGTACTTGTGTTCAATGCCTGAGACTATATTCCTAGTTTATGAGTCCTACTAAATAGATACACAAAATTCAGGGGATGTATATAGGTCATGAGAAAATGTAATAAAGGAATGGATGGGGTCAGTCTTTAGTCTCTCTTGGCTTGATTTTATGTGCTTTAATCAAACTGAGATGGGAAAAATCCCTGATGTGCTGGTTGGACTTTGTCAATTTGCACTAACCTAGATGTGCCTGGAAAGAAAGATCTTAATTGACAAAATACCTTTATAAGATTAGTGTCTTAGTCAGAGTTTCTATTCCTGCACAAAACATCATGACCAAGAAGCAAGTTGGGGAGCAAAGCTTTATTCAGCTTACACTTCCACAATGCTGATCATCACCAAAGGAAGTCAGTACAGGAACTCACAAAGGGTAGGAAATTGGAGGGAAGAGTGGATGTAGAAGCCATGGAGGAATGCTGCTTACAGGCTTGCTTCCCCTGGCTTGTTCTGCTTATTCAATTATAGAACCCAGGGCTACTAGCTCAGGGATGGCACCACCTACAATGCCCTCCAACCTTTGATCACTAATTGAGAAAATGCCTTACAGCTGGATCTTATGGAGGCATTCCACAAGGGAGACTCCTTTCTCTCTGATAATTCTAGCTTGTCACACAAAACCAGTCAATTCAATTGGCTTGTAGGGAAGTCTGTAGGATATCTTCTTGATTAGTGATCAATGTAGGACTCCAGCTTTCAACAGTTGGTGCCACCTGGGCAGGTGGTCCTGAGTTGTACAAGAAAAGAGTCTGAACAAGCAATGAAGGGCAGGCCAGTAGGTAGCACTCCTCAGTGTCCTCTGATTCAGTCCTACCTCCAGTTTCCTGCTTTGAGTTCTTGCTGTGACTTTCTTCTTCTCTTGATAGACCACCTGGAAAAAAAACATAACATATTTTCTCCAAGTTACTTTTAATCATGCTGATTATCACTGCAATAAAGTGGTAACTAAAGCACCTAGTAAACTCTAGAGTCCAATCCCTGGGAAAGCCATGGCTCTAGCTCATCATAAATGAGGATATTTAACTTATTTTGCTTTTTCCATATTTTCTTTATTTATTAGATTTACAGTACTGAGCTTCTCTTTAAAACTTTATATTGTACCTATGTATCAGATTCTTCCCTTTATTTCTTATACCAATGTTTTGTTTTTCCTTTCCTTCCTTACTATTTCTATTAACTATTAATACTTCTTAAATATTCTTTATTATTATATTAACGATATACTAATGTTGCTATCAACATTATAACTTCTAACCTTCTTAGTCGAATCTACATTAAATAGTCTGCTCGTCTTTGTATTATAGCAGATATATTAGATGCCTACACTACTTTCAGTGTATTTACATGTCTGGTTTGTTTTGAGGTTGATGATATCATCAGTTTTTATCCCTACTGAGTAAATAATGAATGCAAACTTCAAAACAAAGTTGTGCTCAAAGCTCTTCATGTAGATGTAGAAGGGCATCCATCCCAAGAGATATACAAACAATAACATGCAAATGTAAAGAGGATGAGAAATCAAGGCATGTACATTGACTCTGCAAAAGGTCAGAACTGCTGTCAGTCCTCAGATATGAGCATATCTACTAGCGGATGAATTCAAACGTCTAATTTTTAAATGATCAATCACTTAAAAGAGGATATAAATACATAGCTTAGTGACTTACAGAAGCCAACATAAGGTTTGGATAAGAAATTTAGCAGGAATCAAGTCAATAAAAAAAAAA
>JADRCC010264017.1:0-20481 GCA_019843855.1 Hylomyscus alleni | reverse complement strand
GGAATAAGGAGAGGGGTGAGGGAGGGGGATGAAGGAGAGGGGAAGGAGGAGGAGGAGGTGGGGGAGAAATATTCTAAATGAAATCAATGTAATCCTACTCTCTAACCACCCTTAAAGTGAACTTTACTCCTCAGAGCTCCAGCATAGGAGTCAATAGATTTCCATTTCTGTTTGTTTTATTAAACTGGTTAAGGTTTATCACACTTGCAACTGCAAAAAAAAAGTCTATCAAACATAATTCCATCCCCTACAGCCCATTATAATATGTTTGTGAGATTTTTATTATACTGACACACACACACACACACACACACACACACACACACACACACACGTAAACATGCACACAATGTGCTGTAGAAGCCTAAAGTCATCATTGCAGTTGCTGACAAGAAGACCCTGACAATATGGGTTTACTTTCATTACACAGCTAACAAGATTTTACTGAAACCCAACAACTATCCATCTGATTGATGTGCAGCAACATGTTCTGGCTGCTTGCAGAAACTTTCTTTTGCCGTCAACACAAACATGACAATGCTTCAAATTGTAAATCGGTCCTCCATCTGGGTAGCATTATTTGTGCCTGAGCTCTGAGATTCAAAAGCTTACTCTCATGTTTGCCACAAAGTTAGAGTCACATCAATTACCCAGTCTCCAACTTGTGGGCCACAATGATGCAAACACCTGGAGGTGCCCACGCACGACTACAGGGACAGCTGTGGGAGCACTGCAGTTTTATTCCACATCAATGCCAAGTTGAAACTGACATAATTGGGAGTTTATAGATCTTTGGCTGACAGCATATTGTCAGAGTTTGCTCCATTGTAGCAGACTCATAATTGTTTTCAGCTGCAAACATTTGAGGGCCGACCGACTCTGTAGAGGTGCGACATGCCTTTTGTTCCTGAGATCGGTAGCCTCAGCTTCTCCCACCAGGATGACATCTATATAAAGCATGTCAAGGTTGATTCCACTCAGTAAAATGCATACTGCTAGGCTCTTTCATATGCATGGTGGTTTTAAATTATTTTCTTGAAGATAGAGTAGAATCACCAAGTTACCCAGTGGGGCTGTTTTAACATTTGCATTTCAAGATTTAAATCAGGACAGAAGAAAAGTCTATTCAGGGGCCAACATAAAGATATTAGGACTTCCTGAATCTCTTTGAGCAACATACCTACTGACCCCACACCTCAGTTTCTTCTTCTGTCAAATGACAGCATTTGTAAGTAGGTTTTAATCATAGATCTCTAAATTCACTGAGGTATTAATAAGCACTATCCACTAGTAAATGAACACTAAACATAAATGATCAGTAAGTACTGTGTTAATACTACTGCGACTAGTCTTCCAAACTTAAAGCAGGAATAATGACCTTTGACAACTTCCTAAAATGTTTGAGATGCAAACGAGATTGTTTATCAGAAGGCACTTTGTGTTACACAGAAGATCGAAAGACATTGCTGCCACTGTTTTTGCCTTTACTATTAAAGTTGGGAAACAGGAAAAATAAGCATGATATGTTGACTTCGCCCAGCAAAGTCAAGGCTCTGCTCAGACAAAGTCCCTGTTCACTAATCCTTATTATATTCAAGGAAAACAGCAATTAAACAAAGCCTCTTTTTTTACTATTTTATCAGGCAAGTTTTTTTTCCTTTTTACAATAATACAGATTGGTGTACTGGTGGAATTTTTGTGCCTATACAAACTGCATAGCCACATGCTACTGAGAAACTTAAATGTGACCTGTGCAACTTGGAAACTATATTCTTCATTTATTCTAATTGAATTAATATGAATTTTACTAGCAACAAGTAGGTAATGCCTACCACATTAAATAGCAGAGATACAAATGTCTACAGAAAATCTTCCAGCCTTCAGGTACCCATTAATGTGTCTGCCATTTACTGCTCTGCAGTAAGTGAATTTAGGTTGAGAATATACTTTTTAAGATTCCATTTAAATGCAATCTTCAGCAGATCAAATGTTTACAGTTGATATACAACCATAATACATAAAACAAGCTTAGATATTTTTCAGCAAACAGGGCTACATGCTATTTCATTTAAATCAATTATGTAAGACAAGACATAGCTTAAAATTCAATATTGCTATTTGGAGGAAAGCATGTAATAAACATCAATTTTAACTATGCAGAGATTGGTTAATAGAAACAAAGTCACAGCCAGATAGGAAGAATAAGTTCTGTTACACAGAAGGGCAATTAAGTTTAAAATAACACATGATCCAAAGTAGATAGAAGAGATTTTGAATATCCTTGTCACAAAAGAAATGATGTTTGAGATGAGTATTACCTAAATATTCTGAATTGATGAATATACTATATTTTACACTGTACTCCATAAAATGTACATTATTTTAATTGAAAATATAGTAAATGCAGATTTGCATTATGTTAAACTATTTTGTAATTAATGTTTTAAATTCTTATGTTTCCCATGCAAAAGAAATGCCACTAGGATTTTCATATTTTGTTTCACTCAGGTGTGAACATTCCTTTAACAGTAACACACATAACTAAAAAGAGGCTTTTGTTAGTGAGGACACACCTCTTGTTTTGTGCTTCCAAGTGTTCCCAACTTGTCCTTCCAAGTTATAACAGCCTGTGACAGTCTTCAGAAGCAGCTGCCAGACTCTGTGTCCCATCTTTCAGATCCACAAGTTAATCTAAAAAAAAAAAAAAGAGAGAGAGAGAAACAAAAAACAAAACAAAAAAACCTTTACTATCACATCAATTAAATTCTATTTATATTCTCCATTAATAATTACTTCTTTGAATTATTCTAAAATTTCCCTGAAAAGCTCCAGGAGAATTTGGATCAAATGAACACAGCTAATGTGATGGTTGTTAAAGGAAATTTGAGAATTCACATTTTTCTCACTCGTTATCAACTTGTTTTTTATTTTTTCTTGTATCCTTTACATACAATGTTTAGAATAATTTTACTCTTATAAAAACAATCGCTGCATGGCAGGTGGGCAGGTGCCACTATGATTAGCAAATATGTGGTGAAAAGCTTTGTGCACCATGAAGACAGGAAAAGGTGTAAACTTGAGAGGTACAGCCTGATGTGATTAGCTTGCCTGTGCTGATGCAGAGAGCCACTTAGAGGTCTGTAGCCCTGCAGCCGTAGAGGGGCCTATGCCAATGTTCATGGTCCATGTTACTACTAAAGACTATGTGGACATTCCTAATCTGGGCGGCAACCTGGAGCTATGATGAAGTCTGAGAGCTGCACAGAGCTAGCTCCATCCCTCACCAGCTGAGGCATTCAGGAGAGTTGGCCCTGCCCCTCCTCAACCCAGTAATGACATGGGCGCAGGACAAATGTCCTCCAGCCCTTCTCTGCTGTCAGCAGGTAGGAGAGCCCCATCCCTTGATTGCTAGGGAGAGCTGCTCCACATCTCACCTGGTCAGCACAGTAGAACTGGCCCTGGTGGCATGGACGTGGGTGAGCCAGTGCTGAGCGTGAGTATGAGAGAGCTGGCCCTGCCCCTTGCCTGGGCAAAGCCAAAGCTCTATCTGGTCTTGCTGTCGAGGGTACACGAGAGTTGGAGGGCTAACCAATTTAGTCTCCACCCAGTCCTAGATCAAAGCCTCTCAGTTGGCCCACCCCAATGTTTATTTCATCTGTAAACTATTAGAGCCCATGAAGTTACTGATCCTATAGATCCAAAGGAACTTGATCTCCATGGCACAGGGCAAAAACAGTATATATGAGAAAAGTCCCAGTGAAGATTCAATATTGATAGTGTAGCAGAAGCCAGAGCCCTCAAAACAGACCAATGACTCATTGCAATGGACATTCGCAATTAAAACATGTGGACAAAAGGGAGCACTGTATAACACACCACAGCTTCCACAGTAATTTGTTTCTTTGTCTTGTTTATTTGTTTGTTTGTTTGTTTGCAAAGGTAGAGGGCAGATATGGAGGAATGGGGAGATGTGTGGGATTGGGATGCGTAATGTGAAATTCGCAGAGAATCAATAGAAAGTTTTAAAAAACTAAAAAACATTGAGTTTACTTTTAATGACAAATAATAATGGTATATGCATTTGTGATGCAGTGTGGTAACTTGATTCATGTATATGATATACTTTAGGTCATATCAGTGTGCCTAATATTTTCATCCCCTTAAATAGTTGTCACATATGTATTCATAGCCTATCAGCACCTGACACTTAGGGTTTTTAAAAGATGTATAGTGAGCCTGTAATCTACAACTCTATGATCCAGAACACTAGGAATGACTCGTCCTGCCTAACTGGATTTTGGTGTCAGTTCTCCCCTCTTCCTGTCCCTTCCTTGCCCCTGGGAATCATTAGTTTACTTCTTTTCATCATGAAATCAGTTAATACTCATATGTTTCTCTTTAATATAAACTTAAACAGACAGTACTGTTGCTCTTGATAATGTAAGTCTCTTGAACAACTCTAGTCTCCAATATTTCTAAACCCACCTTTAAAGAACAGCTATCAAGGACATTGAAGAACTGCTTAACCTTGACAACCTAGTCCCCCAAAAGTCATTAACTCTTTGAACCCACAGAAAAGACCCTGGAACCTGTATGGGAAATTTTGAGCAAGCTTCCAAGTTTCTATTTACAAAATAGTTTTACTATTCTTAAGTCTGCTACAGTTCCACAATGTTTTAGAGCTTGATTGTCAGTTTCAACAGAAAAAAGGTTGCAAGCAAACTGTCCTGGGTCATGAGAAATTTAAAGATGACTGGTGTTTTATAGTAGTTAAGTAAGTTAAGTAGTTAAGTAAGTCTTTCAGTCTATGAAAACAAGATCTTGTTCTTTTTGTTTAAGATGACTTTCATTTCTATAACTATTTTTTTATTATTCAGATATCACATGTGTCTACTTTAGTGTATTGTTAATTATTTTATATTTTGTGAAGACACTGTGTTTGATGAGTTTTTATTAAAACTCTATTGTTGAATCTTGCTAACTACTATCTGTGCATCTGAGAAAATGAAAATTTATAATTTTGCTTGTTTAAAATGCTTGCATTAAATTCAAGAGTTAAACCACCTTTATATCCCAGACATATATATTAAAAAAAAAAACACTTGTTTAACTGCTTTCAAGCTGTAATTATCATGTTTTGTTTTCTATTTTTTTTTCTCAAATTAGATTGCAGAAGCTATCTTTGCACTCTTGTCTGGTTTTGGCATTAATCCAGATACTGAGACGGGAGTGACACGTAAAAGTTCTGAATGAACTCCCTGCTTTTTTCAAAGTTAAAGTTTACTGGGAGAGAAAGACTAAACAATAAAAAGTTTTAAAAAAAAACACTTTAAAAACTGTATGGTAGAGAATCCTATAACATAATTTTCAGCACATACAGTGCAATCTCAAATCTGGTTAAACAGTAAGGTAGCCACTATCTCATGGCATTTCAGGTTGAGTGGTGGGATGGGCCCAGGATACATTAATTATCAGTTTAGTAAAATTCTCAAAACCTGACCCCTTCCTTGTCTACTCTGTGTTCTCTGGTGCCTTCTTTTACCTAAGATGCGATGCTCCTGCAGTCACAATTAGACTTCCGGTGAGCTCATTTTTAAAGGTTTGTTAATTTAGTTTGGAGATTCTGGAAAACTAAATTCCCCACCATGTCCTGACAATGATCTTTCTCTGACTTCAGTTCTGCCGCTTAGATGTACCTCATTCGGTTTGGAAGGCAGGAGTGAGGTGTTACCCACTACCTGACTCTTTCTTCTGATGCACAGAGTCGCTGGAAGAAGTTTTCTCTAAAGAGGTGGCTGTTTTCCAGTTCCCTGCTTTAGGATTTGTGGGCAGAGACTAAGGAGGTGGCATTGACTCTGTTTAATCCATATACCAGGGCTGTGACTTCCACAGCCTAGCTCCCTGTGTTCTCCAGACTGTTGCCAAGTTCAGAGGTAACAGTAGGGTCTTAATTCTGACACATCTTCAGAAGTGGCCTCAGGGACACCATCTGTCCTGGTGGGTTGATGCACTATTTTTCATAGAGTTGTTTTTGACAGGCTAGTCTAGAATCTTTGTATTAGAGTTCTTTCTTCACAAAATACTTATTGTAGTTACCTTCAAAGTAAAGCAGCTTGTGTAAGAACCTAGATGCTCTCACTTCATGTCATGCAAGCTTACTGGGCCCGCTAGAGAAACCTTTGCCCTCCTGAAATTCCTTTCAAAGGGAAACACAGATTTTCAAAGGATCCATGAAGGTGTTTTGAGGGAAGAGTCAGCTCTGGACCTGAACGATGCCTACAAAGTTCTGATAGATCTTGAACAGCACCCATTATGTAAGAACTATAATGTTTGCCCTGTCTCATTTCCCTCCTGGGGGCCTGAAGTCAATGCTCAAAAACTAAAATTAGCAAGACAGAAGAGGAGTAAGCCTATGTGACAGAGAGAGCTGAATCCCACAACTTCTCTTCTCCACTTGCAAGTTGGCTGCCACAAAGAGGCAGACTTAGGTAGGGAGAGAGGGCTCTACTTTGAACCAAAATAAAATTCACCACTCTTATAACAGACATAATTACTGAACTGTGCTGCTTGGCTTAAAATGACCTTTGGATCTTCTATTATGTAAGAATAAATATCAATCTCATTAGCCTGCTAGAATCCAAGTGAGATGGTAGAAGAAAAAAAAACCCATGTGATAAGCATGAAGATAAACTAGGGTTCAAAAATAAAACCCTGTTTCATGCCATGCACGGTGCTGGCTCCTTTTCAAGGCAATGGCCTTGACTTCCCAATAATTACTCTATTAAAAAGAGCAATGTATAATGCTCTTGCTCAGCCTGCCATCTTTCCCTTTCCCCCACATCTTTTTCCAAATTCTCTTGCTTGCTTTAAGGTAAACTTATGACATTCCCTAGCCTTCCAACAATTGCTTGTTTCAAGGCCTGCTCGGTTACTAGGTGATCAGTGTCTTCCCTTAGATTCTTTTCCTCATTTTGACAAAACACCTACCAGTTTTTTTGTGTCTCTTGAGTGAGAGGCCGCAGCTTGTCACGGTACTCAGAGAATGAATACTGTGATCAAATGATAATATATTGTTATCAAGACCAGTTGTTACCTCCAATTGTCAAGGTGCAATCAATAATCTCTCCTCATAAGATTGTTGTGTGTGTTACGTTGATTAATATTTGAAAAGGAGACTTCACAGAGACCAAGACACATAGAGGACTCTTGGTTGACTATGAATCAGATTTGTCTCTAAAGCCAGACCATAAGGTCTCATGCCAAAGGTCTCAAGGTGCAAAACATAAACTATCACCTAACCGTCAAGCATCAAAACTCACTGGGATTAACTGAACATTATCTGACAAAGAGAAAAATGGATGCTGGGAAGAAGACGAATGCTTGAAGAAAATTAAGCCAGATTGGTAATCAATAGTACAGCTAATCATTTCCCATGAACGAAATTTACTTTCTCCTGAAAATGAATAAGTTGCTCTTAATGATAAGATGTATCACTGTATTAATATAACCGGCGAAATCCCATTAACTTTCTTTGCCTCGCTTCCTCTATCTTTAAAATGGTGGTTATGGTTCTACTTGATGACTTTTATGACTGCCAAATTAAAAGTTATGTTCCCTGTGGGGAAGATGGACTTGTGGATTTTAATAACATCTTTCTCTCCATGCAACATTGCTAGCAACAGGAAGTCCCTAGGACCTGCGCATGGGTACAAATGCATGCTGGTGTGGTGGAGATTATATTTATGAGTTTGTGTAAAGTAGCATTAGTAATGTCCCTCATCTGCCATATTGCCCAAAAATGTTTTCCTTCTATAGTTTGCAAAAGGAAATCATTCCTATAACTTTGTGAACAACCTTCAAAACTAATTTTAATGGGATCAGAGAGGATTGCAGCGATAATAATGGACATACAGGGGGTGATTTAGAAAATCAAATCTGAGGTTTCATGGTTGAAGAAATAAAAATAACTCCCAGATGTGGCCAGATTGGGTGTACAGAGATCAGGACTGTAGGAAGCACAATTGTCTAAAACCCCCCAAGAAAGTTGTTTTCCTCAATGCCTGGTTTCAAAACAAAAATTACAACTAATGAAACTGACCTTCAGTCTGGTAAGCAAGTATACACTTGAAGGTAGCAGATTTTCCAAACTCTATTTTTGTCTGGAGTTTCCTTCGTATGCTACCCAATGTAGTTAACATTATGTCCAGAAACAAAGATACTATCCTGAGATCACATATAGTGACATTTGCATTGCATTATACTAGAAGTTGGATGTTCAGGACTAAGAACACTTGTCTAACCCTATCAGAAATGCTGGCGTGTTGGAGAAGGTTACCAGGAGTGACACATTCAGGGATAAACAGTGGGCTTTCTGGAAATGCAATGGAGAGAACGTTGTGAGCAATGATTTACAACTAAGAGCCAGGAATAGAAACTCCTACTGGGAAGCTACAGTAGATTGCGCCTTACCCAGACCTCACAAATCTTCTTACTCTTTCTGTGGACCTCTTTCCCAGCTTTGGAACACACGGTTTCCAATATCCTTTTGTATGAAGCTGACTTTGAAGGTTTTTGGAGCACTGTGGGAGGGCTTCTGGAGCTGCTTTATTAAAGCTTACAGAAAGCCAGAAGTGGGAAGGAGTGTACTTCTCCAGATTAAAGATGTGACTAGCGGCACGGGAGTAAGAAAGCCCAGCCCCTTTCCTCTAGAGCAAGGCAGCACTGAAAGCTAAACTACACTCCATATGTTCCTGTAAGAACAGCTGCCGATCCCTTCTGCAGGGCTTCCAGGAATTGCTCACCTGCCTGGGATTTCCCATTTGTGCTATTCTCTCTACGTGTTCATTTGCACAAAAACTCTTAAGGTAGTTTGAATGAGAAAGGCCCCCATAGACTCACAGTTGGAATACTTAGAACTGTTTGGAAAAAATTAGGGGTGTAGCCTAATTGGGGTGTAGCCTAGTTGGAAGAGGGATGTCAACAGAAGTAGTCTTTGCGGTTTCAAAAGCCTATACCTGGCCCAATCTGTCTGTTTATCTATCCACCTGTCTGTATGTCTATCTGTCTATTGCCTGTGGATCAGTATGCAAAGCTCTCAGCTACTGCTCCAGCACCATGCCTGCTTGTATGTTATCATACGCCCTCCCCACCATGGTAATGATAGACTAACCCTCTCAAACCATAAGCAAGCTTTCTTCTACGAGGTACCTTAATCATGGTGTCTCTCTTCAGAGTAATAGAACAGTTACCAAGACATCATTCTTTCAAGGTCTTTAGTTGTTTGGTTTTTTATTTTTGTAGGGGGGTGTTCTTTCTGTGTGGTTCCTACTGGCTTCCAATTCTCTATTTGGCTGTGGTTAGACTTGAAGACCAGTTCCTCCTGCCTCTAACTCCCAAATTCTGAGATTATGGGTATGTACCACCATTACCAGCATCAAGATCTTAGGCAGAGATAAACAGACTATGTCTAAACTCTAAAGCTGCCATTGATACTAAAGAAGGTCATCATGAAGAGAGTATAACCGCATGCTCATGTTCACATGCCATTATTCATAATAGTTAAAGTGTGAAGCAATTTGTACCTATTCACAAATTGATGGGTAAGGAAAACATGGTAAATATATACATTATACAATAGCATATTACGCAGATTTCATATAGAACAAAATTTTAACACATACTATAAGAATGAAATATAAGGTTGAGTAGCCGGGCATGGTGGTACACGCCTTTAACCCCAGCACTTGGGAGGCAGAGGCAGGCGGATTTCTGAGTTCGAGGCCAGCCTGGTCTACAGAGTGAGTTCCAGGACAGCCACGGCTACACAGAGAAAAAAAAAGAAAGAAATATAAGGTTGGAATTTGAGAATGTTAAGTGAAATAAACAAGTAACAACAAGTCAATTATTGCATTGATAGTTTGAATGAAAATGGTTCTCATAGGTACATGTATTTGTAGAGTTGGTCCCTAAGTAGTGAAACTGTTTAGGAATTATTAGCCTTGTTGGAAGAGGTGTGTCGCTGAAATTAAGCTTGAGGTTTCAAAATTGCTGAACACTGTGGGTCAAGGAAATGGTGATCTTAGGCTCTAACGCAGGTGTGAAAGATGAGAGCTTATTAGCTTTCATTTCAGTAAAGAGGTTTCCTAATGTGATTAAGGTGCTATGTCACAGGAGCAACAAGAGACCAAGAGTGCCAGGGCAGAGTGGAGGTCAGACGCTACAGAACAACATTTTAAAACTAGTACAAAATTTTAACATCATCTTTAGTACTGCAAACTGAATGTTTGTGTGCCCAAAATTTTGTGTGAAGACCTAATTCCCAGTGTGATCGTATGTGGAGGTAGGGATGGAGATGACTGAACCAGTCCTTATCCTTATAAAAGAAGCTCAAGAGAGTTCCATTGACCAAATCACCCCAGGAACAGGCACTGTGAACCAGGAAAGACACACTCACCAGATTCCAGACCTGCTGGCTTTCTGATCTTGTACTGATAGGCTCTAGAAGTGTAAGGCACAGTTCTGTTGCTTATAAGCCACCCAGGTCATTGCTAGTTTGTTACAGAAACCTGAACAGACTAAGATAAATATCCAGTGGGAATTTATGAGTCACCCAGAGATAGGCTCTCAGGGACTCACCATCAAGGAAGCTCTGTGCAAGACAGCTATTACATCTTCCAGGAGAGAGGACTTGCATACAAATCACCCACATCAAAAAAGCAAGACGTGACGCATACTCTATATAATATACAAGCTAGGACTGTGAGCACACAGACTAAAAAGGAACTGCTTCCACATGAAAAGCTTGCAGCAGCAGGGACCATGTGAACAGAAGCATGGAAATAGTGTTTTGCAGAACATAATCAACTGGAGATTTAGAGGAGCTGTGGTACACGTTATAAATGCCATGGTGTGTTGGTTAAAGCATTTATCAACTCCAGCTCACTCTAGGACTTGCTCAAGTGTTACTCACACTTAAATGTCACCCGCAGATACTCAACATTGAGAATATTTCCAAGATACTTGGAGTGGTGTTCTTACACGTATTCACAGGTACACACATTCCTGTTTAGAAGTCTCTGTCTGATTAGTCATGCCTAAAATGCTGAAGGAGAATTTTGGAAAAGCCAGATGATTCACTATCAAGTAATCGTCCTCATAAAAATGCCTAAAATCTGTGAATCTTAAAGAAAAAGCTCCCAGTTCTATTTTGTCGTTCTTACTTTGTCATCCTAGAGTACATGGTAACATACTATCTAACCCACCAGAAACCCACGAAGGCAATAAAAATCTCCACCGCAAAAGATTAGGTTTTGATAGACTTCAAAACACCCATATTGACCACTGTGGCCAGGTTTTCTATTACATATGAACATAAATTCCCAAGCACTGTATTGATCATAATTCATGACAGTGGTGAGCTTATAATTAAAGGCAAAGGAGTAAAAACTCTTCAGTGTAATTCTTCTCCATGGGTTGTTGGTTTCTGTGGCCCTAATGAGTAGTACCAGATTCTACCCACAGTTCAATAAAACCTCAAAGTCACCCACAGCTCTTGCTTCCTCTCTTCACCCACATCCAGTTAATCACTGTATCCTGGCATGCCCTCTTTATTTATATTTCTTGCTTAACTCCCCCTCCCACCTTTCTCTTATCCATTGCCTTAGTTTTGGCATGATCACTACTCAACACTGGCAACTTCAAACTCCTAACTCACTCAGACCTGTTACTGGAGTTTTAGGGAAAAATCTCTGGCTGTAGCAGGGCCAACAGACTGGGTTCCACCATCTGTCCCAACATGCCAATTAAAGAGACTGATGACAGTTTAAATGCAGAGCAGGGAGACTTACTCAAAGGCCATGTTTGGAAAAACAGGTAAAAGGGTTCAGTGATTCCAAGTCCCTGTTCAGGATGCTGTCATTAGCATTAGGTTTGAATAGAGGTAGAACAGGGGCAGTGAGCAAGGGCCATGAATAATTAAACAGTCCTGAACAAGGAGTGGGCTGGTTAGTGATATGGCTTCGCTTCCGCAAGATACTCCAAATAAGTCACTACTTCATCATCACCTGAAAGAATCAATGTGATTCCTCTAAGATGATCATTTCTGTGCCAGGATACAGCCTCACCTTTACGAATAATTACTCTCATTTGTGGAATGATCTGTCCTTCAATCAAAGATGAATGGTTGTCCTTCAGTCAAAGATGACTGAAGGTCTAGAACAATGACTTTCAGCTTGAGATTTGAAGAGATGGGTCATATAGACATACTCCTTAGTGATAATCATGTTTATATATTGAGTTGAGAGAGCAACTCAAAGTTAAGATAGTGCTAATTGTTGGACCAATCAACATTTTTACCTAAAGCTATCTCTAAATGTCTATTATAGACCCACTTCAATTGGATTTCCATATCCCAAATGCCACAGTATGTTTTGAAAGCAAAGGAAATCGGTAAAATTTAAAAATCAGCAATGATTTTTATTTCCACAAAATTGAATGCATATTTTATATTATTCCCCTGTCACACCCATTCTTAGCCAAATCTCCAACACTTTCATGTTACACGCCACCCTCTTGTCTTCTCTAACATTGCCTTTTCTGGGTGCCTTTATCCAAGACATCCAGATTAAGCAAGAGATAATACCAAGGGCATCTCCAATGAACTTGGTCTGTGGGAAATTCTGGAGACAGTATAGTTAGTGGTGTGCCCCAGAACAGTAAACTGGGACACTTCTATTCCTACTCAACTTGTTGTTGTTGGTGGTGGTGGTGGTCTTTTTCTTGTTGAGGCTTCCTCAGCTGAGCCTAAGCACTTCCTGCTTCTCATCTGAGCAGGCTACCCCACCAAGAATCCAGGCATGTTCTGTTAAAAGTGAAAGTTCACTTGTAACCCTGGGGTGCAAGCAAAGCAAGAGATCTAAAGCACATAGTCCAAGCACTAACAGAGTCCACAACAAACTATTTATTCAAAGTTCCAAGATTTTTATTTAACTAATTGAATAAATTGACCCAAATAGATCAGTGATGTTTCTATGGTCACCAGTCTGGCAACCTTGCTCTTAAAAAAATCAACAATGATTCTAATTTCCACTAAACTAAATGCATGTTTTATTTTTCCTCTTTATACCCATTCCTAGCCAAAGCTTCATCCCTTCTTGATACATACCACTCTGTTTCTCTGATATTAATTTCTCTGGGTTCCTTTTTTCCAATAAAGCTAAATGTAAGAGCTTATTCTCAAGCTGTTCTTGCTTCTGCATTTTCTTTCTTAATCTCATCTATCCCCACAGCTTTAAAAACCCCAACACTAGCATTACCTCATTTTATATCTCTACCCTGGATTGCTCCTCCAAGCGTGAGCCTTGTCTATCCAACTGCTTACTTAGCATCTTCATGTGAATATTTTTAAACCCATCTTAATTTTAAAGTACCCAAATTAGAACCTCTACCAATCTGCCCATCCTATACTTCACATCCATATGGTCAACACAGTGCCTAGGACACCACCTGGCTGTTTCCTGAATTCTTATATCAGTCACACTGTATCACACGTGGACCATGCTTCCAAAACACATTGTGGATCCCTCTACTTCTATTCACACACACTACTAAAGCAGTAGACAAACCCTAGGCATTAGGTAGAAGGCTGCAGACATCAACTAGCTCGTCTCTGTGCCTCAATTGTGTAGCCCTAAAAGTCAATCTCCACATAAATCAAGGATCATTAGAATTGGATTCTGCCATTTCTTCCATTAAAACATTTTATTGGCTTTCTATGATAGTTTAAGTCCTGTCTCTCCTCTGATGAAAACATCTGCGTGTCTTGAATTGATAAGTTAAACAAGATTTGTATATTTCAGGAACTGCTCAAAATAAGTCTGCAGCAGCCTTCTCCAGCACCATTCAGGATTGACTTTAGATAGCATAGCAGGTATTTTCATGGTGGTTCTTTTTTTTTTTTCTCCAAACTGTTATACCACGTCTTCTCACCTCTCTTTCCAAGTGCCCGATAGTCAGAGAGATTAACCCTGGTCGACCATTTCTTCAATCTAGTCTGTCGTGTCTGACTTTTTAAAAATCTTCCCTTGAGTTTAATTTTAGTATCTTAAAAGAAGATCCAATTTAGAATGTTTGATTTGTGGCCCAGTTTTTATATTATTCAGTTATACAAACTGGATGGGTTAAATGTGTGAACACTTTGAGAGGATGCAGCTGGCACTCTCGTTTCTGGAAAATTCTTCTTTATGGTACAAAGTTTCTCATCTTTTGGATAGAGAGTAACATTTCTACTAATGAAAATAATAGACAGGAACACAGCCTTACCTCAAACTCAGCATCATGTTCTGTGATCTTTCTTTTTATTTACGTGTAAACAACCCATCCCTTCATTCACACATTCAACAAAAAGTCCCAAGACGTCTCTCATATATCAAAACATGAGCAAACAGATAAAGTTTATATATTCACAAAACTTACATTGCAAGGGGCAGATTTAAAAAAAATACTTAAGATAGGTCAGTTAATGATAGTGATTATAAGGAATGCACAGGACAATGAAGACTGGCTAGTTTGCATCAGGTTAACCGAGGAGGCATTTTTAAGGACACAAACATTTGACCAACTAGCAAAAGAATGAAGAAAGGCCAGTCATGGGAGGATGTGAGGGTAGTCCAAGCAGAAAGGACAGCACTTGCTGGAAAGGCTTGGACAGTTTCTAAGAAGTCCCTCTGAGTGTAGAGCTACAGGACAAGGAGGAAGAAAGTCTTACTAACTCTGCACCTTAACCAGCCTTGCGTGCAACTTTCATGACGCTTTGACCTAGAAAATACAAATTGTGCTTCAAGTGATTTTCCTTTTGTGATTGCTCCCATTAGAAAGCCTTTTACTTAACCATTAATAAAAACAAAACTCAACAATGGTACCTTACTTTTGTACGTCATTGTTTTCAAAGTTTGTTAAAATATTTGGCAAAGAAATTTAAGTGATTTTTTTTTCTTCATAAGTCAATTATTTATGTCTGAGAGCATTTTGAGTCGTTCTCTTATCTCTCTGCTATTTCTCACTTTTTATTGATTCTTTGTGAATGTCACATTGTGCATGCCTCTCCCACTCATCTCTCCCTCATCTAATAACTGCCCTCTACTCTTGCAACCTCGTCCTCAACAAAGAAAAGAAAGGCTTATAGGAGCTATAGTGCATCATAGTGTTGTCCCAACATATGCCCTTTTATCCACACTTCTTTGCTTGCAAATGTTCACTGCAATGACTTTTTGGTCTGGTACAAGGCCTCTGTCTTCTGCTACTCTATCAATACCAGAACCTCCCTGGGACTTAGTAGGACCGTGAAAGAGGCAGCCTGATTTCTGTTTGAGTGTTGAGCTAAGGCTAGAAACCCAGGTAACCCTAAAGCGATGGTAGGCATTTCGCCTGGTTCTCAGACACCAGGCTTCTGGCACGAGGCTGCAGCCCTCCATAGATCTGTGGCCATTAGTCATGTAAGGGCAATGGTCCAAGCCCCTCCACAGGTAAAGGTCATGACCTGAGGTCACATAGACTTGATACAAATCTCCATTTGAATGAGGTACCTAAAGGCCTAGAAGCTTAGCCAATAAACTCTCCTTCCCAGACATTCCTCTGCAAAAGGTATTTAACCCCAGGCCTACCTTGAGAAGTGGGGTACGGTTTTACTCATCCACTTTCCACCATGACAATAAATGCCTTAAAACCATGGACTGCCTCTTTTCATCAGGATCTGCCTTGAGGAGTCATAGAGAAGGCCTTTGCCTATAGAGCCATCATCTAATCTCCTATAGAAGCCTTCTCTGTGCTCCCAGCCAAGCCACAGCTTCTAAGCTCAAGCCCGCCAATGCTCACAAGCCAAAGACTCTCCCTGTGGGATCCAGCCAGAGCTCTCTCCTCTTTTCCCCCTTGGCCCCGGGCTAGATCCAGCCTGAGGGTCCCCACTTTGTTCTCAGTTCTTCCAAAGCTCCCAGCAGTGCCTGTGTGTCCAAGAACCTGAGAACCAGACGGACCTGTCATCACAGGCCTGGGGACCCCCGAGCCAGCTGCAGATGTCCCCCACACCTCAGACTGTGCGTCCCCACCCCCAGAGCAGGGTCCCGAGGCAACCCTACGGCCCAACACCTACCTAGCAACTGCATGAGGTAAACACGGTCAAAACTCCCGCATCCTGCCTCCACAGTGATCATGGCCTGTGGCTGAGCAGACAAAGGAACCATAATCCTACAAGACTCCTCTCAGATCTACTACTGTTGTTCTATGTCGTGGAGATCCTGTAGTTTTGATCCAGTTGGAGTGGGCCAATTCAAAGTCCTATATCTGGACCTGAGAGGTATCTGAGCTAGTCATCCCACGGGCTCTCAGTCTCTCCGTCTCTCATGCTTTCAGGACTGGCTCGCCAGAACCATCGCGGTCGCCGCCACCACCACACTACCACCCGCGCTTCAACTAGGGCCAGCTCTACTCTGCTGCACAGCAAGGAGCAGGGCCCACTCTCCCAAGTGTTGTAGCTGGTGCAGGACAAGGCCAGCTCTCCCATTCTCATGACCCTCAAGGCCAGCTTTCCTACCTACGGACAGGTGGTGAGGGACAAGGAAGGGCAAGAGGGTGTCTCTCCCTCACCTGCACCACTGCCCAGCAGAGAAGAAACAGAGCCTGCTCTCCTGAGCTCACACCTTTGGGACTGGCTCACCTGCAACGCTGACATCCAGAGTCACTTCTACTATGCTGCTCAGGTGAGGTGCAGGGCCTGCTATTTAGAATGCTGCAGAAGGTGAGGGTAAGGACAGCTCTTTTGCTCTCATGACCCTCATCAGCGCCAGCTCTCCTGCCCACAGGAGGTGGAGAGGGTAAAGGGGAGGGGAGGGAATCCCTCTCTTGCTTACACCACCACACAGTAGACAAGAAGCAGCCCCAGCTCTCCCATCCTCAGGGCCAGAACACCAGCAATCCCCACATCTAGGGCCAGCTCTACTCTGCTGCCCAGGCGAGGTGCAGGGTCTGCTCTCCTGAGTGCTGCAGCAGATAAGAGACAGGGCCAGCCCTTCTGCTCTAAGGACCTCAGGGCCAGTTCTCTTGCCTGCCATAGGTGGCAAGGGGGCAAGGAGGGGTTGGCATCTCTTGCTGGACCATGTCATCTCATGGCAGAAAAATAGTGGGACCAGCTCTCCCATGCTCACTCCTTCTAGGCTGGTTTACCTGTACCCCTGCCACCAGGGTCAGCTCTACTGTGCTGCCCAGGCCAGGTGTGGAGTCCAATCTCCTGAGATTACTGCAGCTGGTGAGAGACAGGGATGGCTCTCCTGCTCTCATGACAACATGGCCAGGTCTCCCACCTGCCACAAATAGTGAGGGGTGAGAGAAAAGGAAGATATTTCTCCCTCATCCTTGCTACCACCTGGGAGAGAAGTGGCAAGACCAGCTCTCCCATGCTTGCTCATACAGGGCTGGCTCACCTGTGACTCCCACAATGTTTTGAGCCCACACTTGATCTCCCAAGAACTACAGCTGGTTAGGAGAGGTCAGCTCTTCTGCTCTCGAATGCCTAGGGCCAGCTCTCCTGTGATGCCCGGGTGAGAGGTAGGACCAGTCCTGCATAGCCTTTAGGCATTAACATGTCCCCGGTGGCAGCCAAGACCAGGAATATCCACCTGTTCTTTGGAGGTAACAGGTCGCTGCTGCTGCAGGGACACGGACCCATATGTGGCTACTGGTGGTAGCACGGGCCAAGATTCCACTATGGTCCCTGGGGGCGTCACTGGCCACTCACACCCTCGAGTCTCCAGTTCTGCCTCTCTTCATGGTGCCCATTTCTCCACCACTTACTTGCTCCTCTTAGTGGTGTCTGAGGTCTCTGAGTGCCTGGCGTCATCTCGGGAGTGGTCTTAGGAGTGCTAAGCCCCACTCATGTACTATGTTACTGGGTAGAAGTCACCTGAGGCATGGTCTGCCCCCATCCCAGACCTGCACGATGCCAGACTGGTGGTCATCTCAGACTAGCCTCTGGTCTGGGCCCCCATGGTGCCAGTCTGGTGGTTTTCTTGAGCTCACGCTTACCTCCCAAATGGCCCCATGTGAGGGTCTGTTACCTTCCCCCTTCACTTCAGCCATCGGACTTCTGGCGGCCTCTGCTTGGAGGCTAACACCTGGGAGCTAAGTCAGAGGCTCTCTGTTGACTGTCAGTTCGTCTTTGAAGAAGCCGCCTGAGTATGCCCATCACCTGAGTACACT
This sequence comes from Hylomyscus alleni, assembly GCA_019843855.1. Taxonomy (NCBI): domain Eukaryota; kingdom Metazoa; phylum Chordata; class Mammalia; order Rodentia; family Muridae; genus Hylomyscus; species Hylomyscus alleni. Next base: position 2,235 of record JADRCC010264017.1, on the reverse strand, counting down.
CATCTCCTGAGCACACCCACTGCCCAAGAAGGCCAGCTGCCTGAAGATCTTCTGAACCTGGGAACTTTGGCACCTGAACTTTCTTTGCAGAGACTTGGTTTCGGTTTCTCTTGTGACTATTAAAACCCTGGTTTATTCTCAGTAAAGTGGAGCCTTGATTGGGACGCAACTTGGCTTCGTGTTTTCTTCGGGTTTTCATTTCAAACCCTTTATTTCAGGTCCTTTGTTCCCTCCTGGCTGAGTGAACCCCGGTCGTGAAACTGCGGGCAGTTTCAAGGGTCCCAGTCTCAGGCTCATCCTGCTTGGTACCCATGGCCCCAGGTAGGGTTCTTCTAGTCTCCAGCTTGCTCTCCAGCCTGGAAGCCCGCATGACATGGGAGTGGTGACTGTCTCATGCTTGCTTTTTTCAAGGAGAATTAGGCTACTGATCATTCAGGTCAGAACAGAATACTGAACACAGATAGCCTCTCCCCTCTGTGCAACCTACTGATGCAGATGTGATGTGGCAGCCACACCTGCAATGCCTCTAAGGATGAGTTCTCTGCTAATTTTTATGGTACCATTATCATATATAGTTCTCATTTATATGAAATGGCTTGGTGCATATAACCTATGTCCAACCCAGAATCCTTAAGTAATTTATAGATTATTTGCTATAATTAGCCCAATGCAAATGTTAGGTAAATAATCATTATACCGGTTTGGTTAGGAAATAATGACAAGCAAATATCTGCACATGCCCAGTACAGGTGAATGCTTAAAAAAAAACTAGTTTCCATATGTGTCTAATTAAATCTACAGATGTAGAGCCAGTGGCCACAAAAACCCAACTGTTCTTAGGATTAGAAAGAAAAATAACCTGAGCAGAGTGTGCCAAGCAGTCTCTCGGGACATTTATTTTGGCAAAAGTTTTAAGAACTGGTTGTTCAAAAGCTGGGGAGGTAGAAACCCCGTTGGAAGGCTCGAGTACTTGTCTGTACAAAAAGACATGAATAAGGACCGTGACTCTGAGACTGGAAAGGAAGCTAATGAGTACAAATGGGTAGGACAACGTGAAAGCTGAACTCACTGAGTAACCAGATGGGTAGCAAGAAAGCAATTGAGTTGGAGAAACGTAATCAGCAGGGAGTGTAACCCAATGTGAACAGATTTTTTAATCTCTATATGTTGCCTTTTATCAGACCAAATTCCCACTATTACTCACGTATCTCAATCTCAAGCTAAACATCAGAACAAGGCCAAACAGTCTACGCTATCTTCTTGGCACAATGAAAGCAAGAATGACAGGCTCCCGTTATAGGTTGTCCCACACACTGCTTTTAAGGTCTCTGGCTTCAAAGCCACTCATTCACCCTCTAAGACCTTCCACCTCAGAATTTCCCCTGCGGACTGAGATAGGCTTATTTCATTTCCAGATGTCCTAATCTTTACTCTTGCTTTCTTCTCCTACAGGGAAAGCTCTGTGGCTTTCTCTCCCCTCACCTGGATTAACGTCTGTGTGTCTAGGACGTCAGCTAACCTGTAGCATTGTAATAAATCCTAAGATGCTTCAGTAACCTTCTGCTGTCCTACACTTTCCAACAAACTTGATCCAAGTTTCTGTGAGCTTCCAAAGCAACATATGAGTTCCCTGGGTGCACTTCTCTGCAGAAATCCCAGAATATTCACTTAGATAAGACGCCTCTCCCCAAACTCCCCTCCTGGTGCTTCTAGATAAGAAAGAGGCCATGTTTTCTCTCTTCTGAAAAATCAGTCTTTCTAGACAAAATTACAAAATACTTGAGTATAAATATAAAAAGAGTGTGCTGCCACCTAAGTCTGTCTTTTGCATTATAATATAAGGAATTGTGAAACTACAATGCTTGTCATGTTGAGAAAATAACAAATTGTGCTAGGCATAATGGCTCATACAATAATCACAACACGCAAGGCTGACGATAGTGGGAAATAATAAGTTTGGGTCAACCTGGGCAACATAGTGAGTCTCTGGGGCTGCTAGGGAGGGCATTGTGCAAGGAGTATAGGGCTTTCATTTCATTTCAGAAAATGTTCTGAAAGTTGTAAGTCAGAAGGTGCGCAGGGATGCGGATCTTCCTAATAATTTATGTGGTTTGACATGGTTAAAAATGACCATTTTGTTGTTCTCTGTGTGTGTGTCTGTCTCTCTCTGTATCTGTCTCCATCTCTGTGTCTGTCTCCATCTCTGTCTCTGTCTGTGTGTGTGTGTGTGTGTGT
>JADRCC010263991.1:0-12113 GCA_019843855.1 Hylomyscus alleni | reverse complement strand
ACACACACACACACACACACACACACACACACACACACACACATGCATATGTACACATGCACACAAACGTATACATCTTGTGACCTTTGGATCTTAATAAACAGAAAACCACCTTAAAGAAGACCCAATAGCAGGGCCTGGAGCCTCATATCTATAATCTCTGTTACTGAGATAGGAAAATGATAAGTTCAAGTCCTGCCTGAATGACTTTGGAAAAGAAACCATGTCTCAAAAATGAAAAGTAAAGACAGGCATTGATGGCATACACTGTTAATCTCAGCATGGAAATGTGAGAGGCAGGCAGATCTCTGAGTCTGAGGCCAGCCTGGTCTAAGAGAGAGTTCCAGGATTGCCAGGGCTATACAGAGAAACCCTGTCTCAACACACCAGACAAAACAAAACAGAACAAAACAAAAAATAAATAAATAAAAACGAGAGAGAGGGAGAGGTAGGGGGGGAGAAACTCAGTGCAAGAGCATTTGACTTGCATGCGTGAGGCCCTGGGTTTTATAAATAAAGGGAGAAAAAAGAATGGGAAGGAAAAAAAGTAATTTTAGAAGTTTGAGTTATGCAGGATGAAGCTGCTCTGGGGAACTCAAATGCAGATTTGAGATGGTGATTTAAACAGTCATGTATGATTCTAGGAAGATGCATCTTAAGTGAAATCTTCTCAAAAATGCATGAGCACACAGGTGTGTGGACAAATGGGCAGAGGTGGTAGGGAGCTGATGAGCTGGAACACAGAGGCCTTTCACATGGTCTGTACAAAATCACCAAGTACTGTTTTAAACACATACATTTCATGTTACTGATAACTTAGGCAAGCTATTGGAAAAGAATATGTGTATTTATACATACATATACATATACATATATGTATACATATATATGTAACTCAAGCAGGGCTGTTTTCAACTGTCCATAAAGATACATCCAATCTTGATATGATGTCATCAAGCTGTGAATGCTTCCTGTTTCCCCAGCACCTTAACACCATTTTATTCTCTATGACCTCACCTCTACACAGGCCCCAGGCTAACACTCTTTCTACTATATTGGAAAGAGCGCTTCCCAAACACTATAGCAAGATCCCAGGCTGACAAGAACTCATTAGAATGACAACCAGAAAACTGAAGAGTTTTGTAAAGAAATGTTCGCCTACACTGTGATTGGCAGCTGATATCATGTGGCTGACTCTGGTGGTAACTCAGAGACCACCAGGGACAGAGATATAGCCACTTCTGCACTCCATGGGCTGAGGGTGAATGTCCCTTAAAATGAAAGGTGTTGGGGGATATCTTTGAAGAATTCAATGTAGACTCTGAGCATCAGTGAGACAGTAAATGTCTTCTTCTGGAGTTAGATAGCCGTATGTCGCCACCCAACCTGAGCCATGGCTGACCTGCTGCTACCTCAGTGCTACAGGAAAATGGTCCAAACAGAAGCAAGTATGCCCTCTTCCTAGCAGCACACATGTTGGAACTGTTATGGAGGAAGAAAGAGCTGGTGGGAATGTATTTCTTGTAAAAGTATTTAAGCTTGTGCAAAGCTTATTTCTCTTACAAATACCAACATTAACACTGTACAGTTGTGGTTCTCTAGAAACAAAGGCATGAGCTCTGTATCTGTGCATTGCTTATGTTACTGTAGTAGAGGCCGAGGTCTCCTGTTGATGAGCCATGTTGACCTTTGTGCCCAGAATCCTTGCAGTATGACTAAAATAACATGTAAATGACCATAGAAAATGGGAGAGGGCCCCTGTTGGCTCAGCTTGTCTGACTCTCTCTCTCTCTCTCTCTCTCTCTCTCTCTCTCTCTCTCCCCCTTCCTTCCCCCCTCTCTCCCTTTCTTTCTTTCTGGCTATACAACTATATTTTTTGAGACCAGGAACATTTTAAACCTCTGGACTACTCTTATGCTTTCTGCATATGTGTGTGTGGAGTGTGTGAAGGCTGGTGGAGTTATGGGGGTGGAGGTAGAGGGAGGGAGATGTTTCCAGAAATGGAAACATTTGAATTCAGGGTTTTTTTTAATTCTTTTGACTTGACTGTAATTATCATACCGAATGTTTAGGCTATAACTGAAGGGGGAATTGTTATATAATGTCCTGTACTTATGTATTAAAAAGAGGAGAGAAGATGAGGTGCACTGATTAATGAGGCTCAGAGTTGACTAGCTTCTAGCATCTAAAAGAGAGAAAGTAGAATGTCAGGTAGGGCCTCTAAATTAAGCCCTAAATTTCCATTGGCTGCTTTTTATCATTACTGGAGCCATCATAGATACAACAGACACACACACACACATGCTCACACATGTATATACACACACATACACATACACACAGATAGTGTAAGATCTTTCCTGGGGAGCCTTCCAGATCACTTAATAGTTGCATTTAGTCCAAATGCATCCCTTAAGCAAATGCTCAAACAGTTTGACTGCTCAGCACAGTATTAAATTGGTACTTCACCGTCACCATAGACAACTTGAAGCTAACCGTGTCTAAAGTTGAGATGAAACTGAGGGTCTATCAGTGGTGTACAGACCTGACAGTCTCAGGATACTTTGGAGGACTTAGAGAATGTGACATCATCGTGTTCCTTGATTTTTTTTTCCTTCTGTAAATTGAGAATGATGATGATCATGATTTGCTTATACGGTGTGGTGAGGCTTGGCTGAGAGGCCAACCTTTAGAACTCCATTTTGAACGCTGGAAAGAGTGCTGGGACTCCATTCCTGTGATGCGGGGAACAGTTCTGTTTGTGGAACTCTAATGGTGTTCTTTCCTTCTCCTTTTCTTTCCTTCCCTCAGGGTAATCAGGAAGCAGCGGCCGCCCCTGACACAATGGCTCAGCCTTATGCCTCAGCGCAGTTTGCTCCACCCCAGAATGGCATCCCTGCAGAGTACACGGCCCCTCATCCCCATCCCGCACCAGAGTACACCGGCCAGACCACTGTCCCTGACCACACATTAAACCTGTATCCTCCGACACAGACACACTCGGAGCAGAGCCCTGACACCAGTGCGCAGACCGTCTCCGGCACAGCCACAGTAAGTGGATGCTACGTCCCAGACCTGGAGGGTGCTGTCCCTGAGCAGGTGCCCTGGCCCTGTAGCTGATAGTGGACAGTGTACCTTGTATGCTGGGGATCTTGACAAGCAAAGAAGCTCTAAATCTCTCCATATACTACCAATTTCCCAGAGATTTCCTCATCAATTAGGCATCCTTATCTGTTATATAGACCATGTTTTCATTAGCTGTATATATTAGTAAACAGACACAGGCATCTAATCTTTCTGTCTCTAAAGAGCTGAGTTCTACATAATGCTATCCCAATGTAATGCATGCTTTTAAAAAAGTATTTCATGGAAATGTGCGAGTGTGCAGATATAGACGGACACCATAATGTGGACATGTAGAGGTACAACAAATTTGCTCATATTAGTGTATGACTTGCTGATTGTGAGAACAGCTGTGCAGCCATTGCCACAATTTGATTTTGGAACATTTTTATAGACCTTAAAACAAAGCTTATCCCCATTACCAGGCCAGCCATATTCATTCTTAGGAGAGTGCCTTGGAGACCCATCTATAGTCTCTCTGCGTGGCCATGCTTTTGGTATGTTATTTGTTTGTTGGATCAGGTCTGAAGTAATCTAGTCTGAACCTGAAGCTTCCTGTGTAGGTGAAAATGACTTTGAACTTCTGGCCCTCCTCCTCTCTGCACCTCTAAAGTCCTGGATTACGGGACACATTACCATGAACAGTTTATGCAGTGCTAGCACTGGAACACAGGGCCTGGTACATGCTAGGTGAACACTCCACCAACTAAGCTAGAGCATCCAGATGTAGTTGATAGGGTTCTGTTGCCGTACATGTGGAAGGGATGGATGTGAGTGAACATGTGTTGGACCTTAAGAATATAAACTGAAAGATGGATTGGATGGATAAGAAATAAGCAAGCAAACAGAAAAAACAAAGATACATTTTATGATCACCATATCTTAAAACTAAGAGAGTGGGCCAGTGTCAAACATGACCACAGACACTAATAATTGCGTTAAAGTTAGATGGTGCTTATCTGTGAACCACCTATGGTAGGTAATTAAGGATCCTTAAACTTGGGTAGGCCATATTGGGGAAAATGTCCTCTGAAAAGTTCCTTAGAGAAGTGGGCACAAATAATGTCTAGCAAGCAGCCGTTTAAAGGCTTGCGGTAAGGTTGCCTTTTCCTTCCAGACTCAAGGCCCTGGGAACCCAGAATGCTTTGTTGTGCACATAATGCCTTTGGTAAAATACAGGAAATGACTGGATTGCTTGGCTGCTTGGATTTGTATCTATTTCAGATACAGGCTTTAACCATAGTAAAAGTAGCACATACTCAGAAACTTTCTATTGCCTCCACAATCCGTATTTTGTTTCTATAAAGTGTACATATCACCCATAATCAATGTCTAGTATACCAAATTCAGAGGCATTAGTACATTCACTGTGAGTGTGGCCATCCCCACCATCTGGCTCCACAGCATGTTTATCTCCTCAGAAACAAATTCTCCCACTGTTTTAGGCAGGGTTTCTATTCCTGCACAAACATCATGACCAAGAAGCAAGTTGGGGAGGAAAGGATTTGTTCAGCTTAAATTTCTATGTTGCTGTTCATCAGCAAAGGAATCAGGACTGGAACTCAAGCAGATGAAGAAGCAGGAGCTGACGCAGAGGCCTAGGAGGAATGTTCCTTACTGGATTGCTTCCCCTGGCTTACTCAGCCTGCTTTCTTATAGAACTACCAGCCCAGAAGTGGTACCACCCACAATGGGCCCTCCTCCCTTGATCACTAATTGAGAAAATGCCCCACAGCTGGATCTCATGGAGGCATTTCCCTAACTGAAGCTCCTTTTTTCTGTGACAACTCCAGCCTGTGTCCAGTTGACACAAAACCAGCCAGGACACCCCCAAATCCCCATCTCATATCCCCTGCCAGTCCTCCATTCCCCTAGCAGGCTGGCACCTGCCCATCGGCTTTCCAGAGTCTATGGACTGTCCTCTTACGGGCAGGTCTCAGAATCTGAGAGCTCTATTACAAGGCCTTTGGTGTTTGACTCCTTTTAGTGGATTTCAGTGTTGCCATGGTTACTTGGCACAGGGCTCACTACTGACACAGTCATACCCAGTCCCTGTTGGGTGCTTCTCCCTTCTCGGGACTGCCATGGGTGGTATTTGGCTGACCCTCCTTGGGGAATGTGCTCATTAGATTGCTTCTCTGGGTTACCAGGTTTTTGTGGTGATCATATTGTACAGATTTACATTTCTATAATGTAACATGGAAAGCGTAAGTACTTGCCCATAGATGAACAGTTTGACTTAGATGAGTCCAATGGAATAGTACTCAACAATGTAAAGGACTGAGAAGCACTGTGGATGAATATAAAATAACAATGCCAAGTAACGGAAAGGACAGTAAGAAGGGTGGGATTTTTGCCATTTGTTGCTAACTTTGTGATGATCAGGGGTGATAGGGTCTGGATATATTGTTTTATAACTTATAAAATTCTTATACAATAGTTATTAAGCTAACTCTGAGATGGTGTGTTTTAGGATGAGAGGAGCTACTGAGTGTCAGAAGCAGGATTACGAATGGAACCAGATCAGGGTTGGGGCATGGAGACCTCTGGCCTGAACTCAGGGCATGGTTGAATTTGCAGTATGGGGATCCGTGAAGGCCTTGGAATATGATTTTTCTTTTTTCCCTCTGAAGTCCTGGGAAGAGACACCAGGAGAGTGAGAAGTGAAGTACAGGATAGAATAGAATGGTGAATGGAAGGTCATGAGTCAGGAATTTAATGGATAGAGTGGTGGAGAGGCTGGAAAGATCACAAGTCAAGGATTGGATCCTGGAGTCAGAGAAGGGAGCTCTTTACATCTTAACTGATGGCAATGAGGAGGAGCAAAGAAAGACAGTAGCAGAGGGAAGCTGCAACCATAGAGAACAGTTACAGGCTGGTTGATTTGAGTTCATTAATTTAAGCCAAGGAAAGCTGTCTCTAAGGGACACAGTGGGACAGCACATAGAACATAGAGAAGATACACAGTTGGGGATGGGGGAAGGTCCAGCAATAGCATGCTTGAAAGGAAAACCAAAGAAATGGGCTATATGCAGATTAGAAAGAGCAAGGACAACATGAAAGAGGAAACTTTAATATTTTTACAGCTTTAGTAAAATGTACATGCAGTATACCCACATATGGAAAGTACATACGTGATGCACCTGTATCAATGAAAACATGCATGGAACTTTTCAGGAGCAATGAAAAGATACATCACCTGCAATGTTTGTGCCCCCTGTCACCCTCTCATTCTCGTTATTTGTCAAGTTCCTAGGCATCTAAAGGAGCCCCTAATACTGCTGTACACTTTGCCTTCAGTGTCCCTATCAAACAGACTGTGCTCCTATTCTCTGCTAATCACCACACTTGTCTTCAGTTTCTTCCACACTGTCGCATGTATAAGTAGCTCACTTCTTTACATTGCCGAATACTATTTCAGTACATGGGCATACCACAGTCTGTTTCTCCATTCACTTGTGCATGGATACCTGGATTTTTCTCTATACTGACTCAACAGGAAATACAAGGAATGTGAACTCAAGTAAACAGATCAATTTCAGAACAGAAGACAAGCCAGTCCTGGCATGATAACGTTCAGAGACCTTGGCTCCAAAGCTGAACCTGACACAAGCCCTTTCTTAAGACATTCCTTTTCTTACTCTATGTGACTTCATTATTTCACTATGACTCAGCATTAAGGGTGACATTTGGAACCTGGGGGGAGGCATGATCCTGAATTTGGGAAATGTGCCAGGCATATACTTCTAAAAATTCCTAGACTGTCTGAAGGCAGGGGAATCCTGAGTTTGGACAATGTGTTTATGGGATGGGACTGACCATCATGCTGTCTTCTCTGGTCACATTTAAATGATGCTCACTGTGGGAGAGTGAGTGTGAGAGGGAAGATACCTCCTTTTCTGCTACAAATAATTAATGCAGATTCTTCTCCCTCTTTAGCCCAAAAAGAAGACACTTATATGTGTTTGGGTATATGCTTATGTGGACGACAAAGGGAGACATTGAATGCCCTCTGTCTCTCTACACCCTAGCCTCTTGAGACAGGATAGCACAGTGAACCTGGAGATCACTGTGTTTTCAGCTATGTTGGCAGGCCACCAAGTCCAAGCTGTCCCCTGTCTCTAACCCCACTGCACTGATGCTCCTGGCACACCATGCTCACACCTTCCTTCTGTACATGTAGGCTGGGTACTGAACTCAGGTGCCCGGGCTGATTGCCATCTGTTCTTTTCCTGCCAAGCCCTCTCTCTCTGCCTTCATACCCACTTTTGATTTCTTTCCCCTGATTTGAACTTGTCTATGACAAGTTTACTTCAAATTGGCTCTGTCTCCTCATATCTTGATGGAGTTGATTTCTCTTTCCCTCAAGTTCTACATAGCATGTGGAAGGAATTAAACTTTAAAGTAGGTCAGAACAATGCTTCTCTCAGTGCAGGATACATAGGCTTATATTAATAGAGAGTTACTGTTAGGCAGAACCTATAGCTCAGCCCTAGAGTATGTACATTGCATGACCCATAGAGAAACAAGAAAAGGTTGGTGTTAGAAGAGTAGCTAAGCTATTCCTTATAGGAGAGTGCTTTCTTGGAATAACTACCCTTTGACATATATATCCTTGATGTTTAATGTCATTTTAAGGACATTGTGGAGGCCATGCATTCTCCATCCATATGGTGGCTCCAAGAAAATCCAATATATGCACATGACTTAACACAAACTGCAAGATCTCAAAAGATAGACAATGTGCAACCCTGAGCTCCCAACCAGAGCTAAGTAAAGCAAGGACAGACAAGCCTTAGCAGATCGTCTCTGCCAGTCCCCAGGGGCTGAGACAATTCCTCACAGGACATTTTTCTGCTGAGTTTCTATTTTGTGTAGGATTCCAAACATTACGGATCACGGTGCTGACAGAGCCACTGCTGTATTCTCCCGGACACTGTTCCTGATGAGGGATTTTACTCTTGACATATTATAATTAGAGATTTTCGAGTGGAGAATTCTCCTTGTATCTCCAGTAGCAACTTGACTTCTATTTTTAACACCTCTGCAGTCTGCTTAAGTCTTCTACACTTTCCTACTGACTCTGAACTCTGATAGGAGAAAGAACGCAGGTCTTGAAGCCAAGTGTCTGAGCTCAGGCTCTGCTGTCAGGGAGGGGAACGGTCAGAGCAGCCTCTGTGCTTTCTAGAAGGACTGTTAGCAGTGTCCCCAGATCTTCCTAATACCATCAGACAGTTGAGAGAGTTGGGGGATGGTCTTACTTCCCAACCTTGCATGTAATTCCTTTAGATCAAGGAATGGAATCGACAAACAAACCCCTTGATTAAGAAATATCATAGTTTGTTCATTAGATATTTATTATTCAAGCAATTAAAACATATTTTTAAAAAGTCAAATATTGTTTATATTTTATTATGGCTGAAGAAAATACCATTTTGCCTATGTACCATACTTTCTTTTTCCATTTATCTGTTGATGGACATGCAAACTGGTCTTACTTCCTGGCTTTTCTGAGTGACACAGCAGCCAACATGGATGTTCATATTCTCTGTGGTGTGCTGTCATGACAGAGTTGTTTGAGTGTGTGCCCAAGAGCGACATGGTTCTAGCTGTAGCGTTTTCAGAAAGCATCACACTGATTTCCACAGGGGCTACACAAAGTTACTGTCCTGCCAATGGTGGCTAAGGATCCCCTTTCTTGGAAAATCAACAGAACTATAAATGCTTCTTAAGCATAGTCAGGCAAAATCAGGGAGAGTCTTACATTGTTTTCCCTCATGTTCAGAACCTAGATTTGAAATTGTGGATGTGTATACGTGTGTTCATAAAACAAGGAAAGGATTGGTAAGAAAGAAAGAAACAATCTGAAGAGGCAGGGAAGAATGACAAAAATGCATGTGGTAGAGTGGGGAGGGATTTGCAGGGAGGAAGGGGGAAGCAGGAGGCAGGGCAGAGAACCCAGAACCTGCAGTAATGAACAGAGACATACTAGAGCACGCAAATGAAAATACCATATATATATATATATATATGGTATTTATATATATATATATATATTTATATATATATGTATATATAGTTATATATATAGTTATATATATAGTTATATATATAGTTATATATAGTTATATATATAGTGTTGTATAGTATATTAACTTTAAATTGTATACATATTGTAATATATATTATGTATTATAGTGTATTATACAGTATATTAACTTTAAATTGTAATTGAAACTTGCATTAGAGATCAAATTGTCTAGGGCTGGAGAGATGGCTATCTGCGTAAAGCATTTACTTTGCAAACATAAGAACTGGAGGCACCTGATGTCTAGCACCTGTCTAAAAGCCAGCAGTGGTGAAGTTAATGTGTGACCCCATTCAGCACTGAGGGAAGGGAGAGGCAAGGACAGGTGGATTCTAGAGACTTCTTGACATGCAGAACTACCTGAGACACAGAGTTCAGGTTTAGTGGGTATCCTAATCTCAGCGAGAAATGCAGGCAGTGATTGAGGAAGATATACAAGTGCATGTGTCCGTGTATCCGTGTCCGTGTCCCTGTGTGTGTGTGTGTAATATATATATATATATATATATATATATATATATATATATATATATTTTTAGATGTAAAAGTAAAAAAAATAGGGTTTGTCATACCACATCCTAATTTATAGAGACTGCTGTCAGAGACAGGGCTACCAAAAATCTCCTTTTCCCTTCCAGAAATATTTTATGCAGAAAGCAATCCCAAATTGCTATCTCTATCCTTTTTGATATAATCTATAGGTTTATCCCTATGGCCTGTTACAGATTTAATCTGTACATCCTCTAGCCTTTCACCAGCTCAAATTCTCAAAACAATAGAACTAAGACCCACTAAGCACCCACTTCAGTGCCATTTTATTGGGGGTGGTATTTGTACACATGTTGGAATCCAGGTCACTATTTTTGCCTCTGTGTAAATTCTTACAAACAAAAGTTTTGCAGAAGGGGAGATGTGGCCACTGTCACCAATTGGTCTGGTCTTGTTGCCTTCATCAATCAGGTTTTGGGGAAGACTTGAAGTATAAATTTCATGGTCTGCCTCTTACTATCTATGACTATCTCTTAGTATATATTTAAAGAGAACATGGGTTTAAAATGTACATATTGAACACAACTAACAAAACCCTTCATTCATTTGAACCTAAAAAAGTTGTTTGTTCATCACAGTATAGCAGCCACTTCTCAGTCCATAGCTATTGTATGTCTCTTGGTACGGCCATTCTTCTGTTTAGAAAATGTATCTTAAGAATTTATTGTTGTTTTATATCAAACAACTTTTATAATACTTATTTTTATTGTTATAATATTTTATAAATTTTAAGGAATATGACAAAGAAGATATTGTAGGTATTGAAGAAAGGGTCTCTGGGAGGAGTTGGGGTACAGAAGGGAAACAAGAATGTGATTTAATTCTATTTACTTAAAATATGTTTTTAAATGTCAAAAAATTCATAGATTGAAATCATGTAATTTTTCTCATCATAATGCAATAAAAGTTAAAAAAAAAAAAGAATTGTGGGGTTACAGAAAAGAGAAATTGGTTTGAAGCCTGCACAGACTCACATGCCAGGTTAGGCTGTTGGGCATTCTTTCAATATTTATGATACTCAGTTTCTCCAACTGTTTTGTTTTGCTAGAAACAGGGTCTTACTATGGGAAATGTGCTAACCTTGAAGGTACTATGTGGCTTAGGTTCTTCCCCTCAAGTCCCAATATTGCAAGTCCCAAGTCCCAAGATTGCATGCCCACACCACCACTCTTGATTTAAGTCTTTTTAGTGGTATTAGTCTCCTTCATTTTTCACTGGGGATATAGAGGGGACAAAGAGGCAAAGGATGTCAAGACTTTTGAACTGGCATCTCTGAGCTCTACATTCAGGTCTTCTGGTGTCAAATTATCAGGGTCTGCCCACTCTACCTTAAAAATTTAGTGCCAGAGGCTAGGGCAATAGACACAGAATTGTCCCCAAGTCTGATATCATTATTTTTGCACTCTAATTTCAGAAGACACATTAACCAAGATCCTTGCCTCTGGGTTTGCCAATATCATCTGTCTCTCTGTTTTACCAGTCATAGGAATTGAGACCAGTTGATAGATAGACCTTTCTATTCTTGTGATTCCCATTGTGCCTGTTCCCCTTGATCCTCACATCCTTCTTTGTAAGGGTTGTCAGTCCATGATTGACAGAATGTAGAACAAACAAAATTAGTGCTTGTCCTTTGGGGAGGATTTTAGCCTAATGAATTACATTGGAAATTTGGCAAAATCTTTGAGAAATAACATATCAGGATAGATGTATCATATGGAGAAGCAGAGAATTATAGCCTCAGAAGTAAGTGGTTTTTGCTCAGTGTCAGCGTGTGTTCTTTGCAGTGTTGTGAACAACCTCTACTCATCTTCATGTTTGTCCACTCACACTGGATGGAATGGTACCATCCCATGCTCCAGATGCAGAATCAGGACAGGTGCTTTACACGGGTCCTTATAGCTAAAATCTAGGAGCTGATGCCCAATCCCAGGCATGCCAAATACTAGGGCAGGACTGGCAGAGACTGGAGGTTTCAGGGGCTTCTTCAGGCATGCCTGGGCTATCGTGCTGTGCTCTTCTGAACAGATGGCAGCTGCAGATTGTAATCCTTTGTGTGAGAACTACTCATGTCACCCAAGGGGTGGCCATTGCAGATTTGAGATTGCAGCCTTACAGTATATTCTGGTCTGAGACCTGTGCCTTAAGAAAAATCCAATATTATGTTTTAGTTGCTTCAAAAATAATTTTTTTAGATGACAGTGCTACTGGGCTCTCTTGTTAACACAGGGTTTCCTCCCTCCCTCCCTCCCTCCCTTCCTTCCTTCCTTCCTCCTTCACTCCCTCTCTTCCTTCCTTCCTTCCTTCCTTCCTTCCTTCCTTCCTTCCTTCCTTCCTTCCTTCCTTCCTTCCTTTC
>JADRCC010263983.1:5650-23281 GCA_019843855.1 Hylomyscus alleni | reverse complement strand
AAAAAAAAACTGAGGTAAGGTCTTATTATTTATAGCCTAGGCCATTTTGCAGCAAGCCTCCTGTCCTAGGCCTCTTAAGTGGTTGGACAGAATCTGGGCCACGAGCCTGGCTACTTCAGAATTAAAAAAATCAAACAGCACTCACCATTCTGCCAAGGATACGTAAATGTATTAAAGCTTTAAAAAAACTAACCAATGTATTAAACTTCAAATGCTGACCTACCTCAGAAGGCAGTGCCTGAATACCTCCTGACCAATAAGCTCTCAATGTCTGGCCAGCAGACCAAATGGGTCTAGACTGTACTGAGTCCCAGCAGGAGGCAGTCTATGGTGACTCACTTAGCCTGTGGCATGGCTCTCCTGTCAGTTAGGCTATGGCTCCACCTACTATATGTTATTTCCTCCTCTGGAATTCATTACTGACCACTCTGAAAAGGCATGGGACCTAAACCAAACCAAGGGTAGGTCTTGCTACAAAACTGAGCAAACACAAGACATAAGGAAATTCGACTGCACTTCAGACCAAGCACTCCATCATAGAAGGAAGGATAGCTACTATTCAGTCAAAACTAATTCACCCTCTTGCCTTGTCCTGCAGAACCATCAACAAGAAACAGACATTCATGTTTTGGTCGGGCGCTATGCTGGTTGGTTTTTGTCAACTTGACACAAACCTAGCCATATCAGGGAAGAGGGAACCTTGTGGAGGAATTGTCTGTGTTAGATCGTGCTGTGGCACCCCTGGGTTGGTGGTTCTGGATTATATAAGGAGTCAGGTTAGCAAGCTAGCTGTGGGGAACAAGGCAGAAAGCAGCTCCTCCAGGGTGTCTGCTTCAGTTCCTGCTTCTAGGTTTGGAGCGATCAGGACTTCTTGAGAGGATGGACTGTGACCTGAAGTCTAAGGTGAAATAACTTCTTCTAAGTTGTTTTTGGCCACAGTGTTTTATCATAGCAACAAAGAAGCAAACTAAGACAGGATTGTTCATTACATCTTCAAGTTCCAACACCTACAGAACTGTTGTCTTTCTAGTCTATGAAGTATAGGATATGTACGTTGTTCTGTTTCTGTTGCCATCTGCCCAGGCATTGGAGGCCAGACCTGGGACCTTATGCACATCAGGCAAATGCTCTACAGCTTGAGCTTCAAGTCCAGACCATATGGTGGCTGTGTACACAAGCATGTAAAGATTTAACTTCCCTCAGCACAATCTCCCCTCAAGATTTTTGCTCCTTACCTGCATGAACACCTTTCCGATGACCACATCGTCGTCATCCTTAAAAACCGTGCTGAAGACTACTGTGACTCTGTCTTTTTTAGATTCCACATACCTGAGGGCATAAAACTCAGGAATTAAGAACAGTGTCAGAAGAACTGTTCCTAACCTAACCTGCAAGTATAAGGGTGAAGTCCAAAGTCTCTAATCAATAAAACAGGTGAGCTAGAGGTAGTCAGGAAAGGCAGGGCAATAAATACATTCCCAAGGAAATGAAATTAACAAAGCTAGATTTATCTTGTATATACTAGGCATTTTAAGTTAGTGATTCTTAGAATGTCATTTATAAAAAAAATCTCTTTACATGAGAAGATTCATACACATATGTATGAATTTATATACTTCATACATATAACTTAAGAGCTCCAGTAACAGCATCTATGTTTAGCCTATGGAGTCTGAATTATCTGGGACATCTTTAAAAATGTTTATGTGTTTACTTAATTTGATATGTATGGGGTATTTTATTTGTCCATATACCTGTGTACATGTGTGCTAATGCCCTGGAAGTGGGCTTACAGACACTTGTCATGTTGAGTTGAGAACAGAACTTGGATTCTCTGGAAAAGCAGTAAGTACTCTGCAGAGCTGAACTATCTCACCAGCCCCAAGAAACTCTTTTCATTAAGAGAATTCAGAAAAATAGTGCCCTGAGCCTGAGATGGCTCAGTGGTTAGAGCACTGGCTGCCTTTCCAGAAGACAAGAGTTTAATTCTCATCCTACAAGACGGCCCACAACCACAAAATATCCAAACACATAAAATAACAAGGAAGCCTAAAAAATAAACACATTTAAAAAAAATCATAAAATTAGTGTCTTAAAGGAAAGCATAGGATTTTCTTTTTATCTTCGGTCAACTTTAGATGCTTAGAAGTGATCTATTTTCTTTCTTATTTATATCCCACATTAAGAAATTCTGTAAGAGGGCTGGTGAGACGGCTAAGCAGTTAAAAACACTGACTGCTCTTCCTAAGGTCCTGAGTTCAAATCCCAGCAACTACATGGTGGCTCACAACCACCTGTAATGAGATCTGATGCCCTGTTCTGGTGTGTCTGAAGATAGTTACAGTGTACTTATATATAATAGATTCTGTAAGAAAGAATTTCAATAGGATCCATATACCCAAGTTTCAGATTTCAACACACACTTTTTCTCTCAGTAAGTGCCTTGTGAGATGGCCACACTCAGGCTCGAGGAACAAGCTCCTACTTACATGGTCTCGTCATCCCTATAATGGATAACTGCTCTGTTTTCTCCTTCTTTGCCCTCTTCTTGGAATTGGAAGTATTTCTCAAACACAGAGGCAAAACAATTCCGCTTCAACATGCCAGCCTGATGTACAATAGAATCCTTGGATGCAGGGAGATTTTCCAGGTCATAGAGCAAAGAAACATTGTATCCTTGTGGGAGAAAAAAAACCCATCCATCAGTTATATGAAAACCAATCAAAAAAAACCAAATCAAAGGGCTGGAGAGATAGCTCAGTGGTTAAGAGAACCGACTGCCCTTCCGAAGGTCCTGAGTTCAAATCCCAGCAACCACATGGTGGCTCATAACCATCCTTAACGAGATCTGACACCCTCTTCTGGAGTGTCTGAAGACAGCTACAGCATACTTACATACAAATAAATCAATCTTTAGCCGGGCATGTTGGCGCATGCCTTTAATCCCAGCACTTGGGAGGCAGAGGCAGGTGGATTTCCGAGTTCGAGGCCAGCTCTACAGAGTGAGTTCCAGGACAGCTAGGGCTATACAGAGAAACCCTGTCTCGAAAAACCAAAAACACAAACAAAAACAAATCAAGCCCATCTCTCCCAAGTAAACATAGTAGAGAGGCAACTGCTCATCCCTACCTATCTTAAACCATAATATGTAAATATTTATAGCTTGTTAATAAACCCCAAGCAGTATCAAAGATGAAGTTACAAATATGTAATGGGAAGAAGGAACATTCTGAAACTCCAACTAGAACATTAGGGTCCTAGAGACAGTTGTGAAGGAGGACTATATGAAGCTAAGCTGTACACATCTGTATTTTCTCCGAAGGTTTAATACACATGGCCAGCAGGTGGAAGCTTTCTGGGAATAAAAAGGACCTCCCCCCACCCACTTCAAACCCTCTATGAGAGAAGGCAGGGTAGAAAATCTGTTCTCACATACGTACTTCCCCCAAAGCGTCTATCTGAAAATATAAATTTCCAGTGTTTTCAGATTCTACTTCATTTGACCCCCATGCCTTTCTTCAAAGAAGTCAGGACAGATAAGCTTATCTTCATTTAGAAAGAAAAGTTCTGCTGGGTGGTGGTGACGCACACCTATAATCCCAGCGCTTGGGAGGCAGAGGCAGGTGGATTTCTGAGTTCAAGGCCAGCCTGGTCTACAGAGTGAGTTCCAGGACAGTTGGGGCTACACAGCAGGGTCTTCTTAAATATAGCACAACATAGGCTACTCTGTTTTGAATTGAACAGAAGTAGGTCCAAATTCTGGCCTCACTGTACCTTGGAAAACTTCTGAACCTTGGAAAACTGTCCAATCTCTACAATGCCCTCATCTGTGGCAAAAGCAGAGACGGGAGGTCCGAGGGTGGTGGTGGAAGAAAATGTAGTAGGTAGAAGGGAAGAGATGGCTGTATGCATCAAGCTAAGTACAAGTACGGTATTTAAGTAGGCACATGGTTACAGGCCTACAATGCTAGCCAGCATTCAAGAGACTGAGGTATGTATCTTTTGAGTTCCAGGGCAGCCTGGGCTATATAGCAAAATGGTATCTAAAACATCCATAGAATTTATGGATGAGGTCACCAATGAACAAGGCAGAACAGGGACTGAGAATGTTTACTGACCATTAAGTGACCCTCCCGCCTTCTGTCCCATGAATGCCAGGAAAAGATTAATCAAGTCAGTAATGTACACCAAAGTCTCTATGTAATTTCTTAAGGCTACCTTTGAATACCTTTAAACGCCTGGGGATCATTTAAAACAGTTAATGATGGGAATGTAGTACCATAACCATATGGATCTCATATTCTCAAATAATCAACTTTTATATTATTTACTATTAATAAGGTTATTCCTTGGGCCCACTTCCCCTACCTTCCTTTCTGAGAGCACAGGCTGTTTAAATATTCACTCTAAGTAATGCTTTGCCCAGTTTTGTTATGTTAATATCAAAAACTGTAACAATCACTACTCAATTTTGGGGTATTTGAAGAAATTAAAAAAATAAGACAACAAAGAGTTAAGGTTTGCTCAGAATCCACCCAAAAAGCAAAGTCTAACCAATGTCTGACCTCATTCGGGACTTCGGCTAGGAACAGCACACACTGAGGATGCAAAGTTCCGATCAAGTAGCAATGAGTCCACTAAGGCCTCAGCCCAGCCCAGAATGCATGCACAGGTGAGAGGGAACTGACAGCAAGCTGTCCTTGACTTCTAGAACCACATCCCACACACATATACACAATCACACCTTTCTGTTGCTGTTGCTTTGTTGCTGTTTTGAGACAGGGTCTCTATTGTAGCTGTCCTGGAACCAGCTCTGTAGACAGGGTTGGCTGGCTTTGAACTCAAGTAGCTCCACCTACCTCTGCCTCCCTCATGCTGGGATAAAGCCCTGTGCCACCACCACCTAGCTAAAATAATTTCTTTTTGGTTTTTCCGAGACAGGACAGCCCTGGCTATCTTCAAACTCAGAAATCCACCTGCCTCTGCCTTCCAAGTGCTGGGATTAAAGGCGTGCATCATCACTGCCTGGCGCTACAATACTTTTTAATTAAAAAAAAAAACAAAACAAAACAGGGCTAGAGAGCTGGCTTAGCGGTTAAGAGCACTGGCTATTCTTCCAGTGGTCCTGACTTCCCAGCAACCATATGGTGGCTCACAACCATCTATAATGGGATCCGAAGCTCTCTTCTGGTGTGTCTAAAAACAGCTACAGTGGGCTGGTGAGATGGCTCAGCGGGTGAGAGCACCGACTGCTCTTCCGAAGGTCGTGAGTTCAAATCCCAGCAACCACATGGTGGCTCACAACCACCCAATCATGAGATCTGATGCCCTCTTCTGGTGTGTCTGAAGACAGCTACAGTGTACTCATATATAATAATAATAAATAAATCTTTAAAAAAAAAACAGCTACAGTGTACTCATCATATACATAAGACAAATAAATAAAACAAAACAAAAAACTAACAAAGCTATCAATCATCAATTTTGTAGCTGGCTGTGCTCTCCAAAGCTGCCTAAAGAGTTAGCAAATATAAATGCTACTCTTAGACAGTTAGTACACTAATGTTACTAGAGATTGTGGGTGGAAACCAATGTTTGTCCACTCTTCCCAAGGCCACTTATTGTGTATCCCTGTGAATAGATGGAGACTAGGGCTCAATCTGAGATTATTCCTCAGGAGCTGTCCATCTTATGTTTTCTTTTCTTTTCTTTTTTTTTTTTTGAGACAGGGTTTCTCTGTGTATCCCTGGCTGTCCTGGAACTCACTCTTTAGACCAGGCTGGCCTCGAACTCAGAGATCCACCTGCCTCTGCCTCCCAAGTGCTGGGATTAAAGGCGTGCGCCACCACTGCCTGGCCATGTTTTCTTTTTTTAAAACAGAAATTTTAAAACTATTTACTGGTTTTTGTTTTAATCTGAAGTTACAAATGCCTGTGAGATGCCACGTGGGTTCTAGGAATTGAACCTAGGTCCTCTGGAATAGCAATCAGTGCCCTTTAACTGCTGAAACATCTTTGAAAAGGGGTCTCTCATTGAGAACTAGGGGTTGTCAATTAGGCTAGCTTGGCTACAAGCAAGCTCTGGGGTTACCTGTGTGGTGTGGGTAGCCCTGGTACTGTTTGTATTCTGATGTTAATTCGGCTGCCCCAAGGAGGAGTTGATCATGTACTCAGGTGATTTCATGTGAACATTCTCCCCATTTTAACTTGTGATTGGGCAGTGGGAGGGAAGGATGGCCCTAGAGGTTTTAGAGAGTGGAGGAAGAGAAGGAAGGAGAGAGGAAGAAGACAGGAGGAGAGGTGGAAGGACGATGGAGCAGAACAACACGGCCCAGAGAAGCCTCAAGTAGCAAGAGATCTCATCGCAGGAGAACAGAGTAGTGTAATGGCAAACCTGCCCAATCTAGGTGTGCAGCTTATAGATGCTGTAGCTGAGTTGTATGCTTTTCATGGGTTTATTGAGGTTGGAGATTTATTGCAACACTTGGGATCTCCCCAGCACTGGGACTACAACTGGGCACTGTTTCTTAATTCGATGCTGCTGTTCAAACTTAGGCCTTCATGTTTTGGAAACAGCTGCTTTACCAGCTGAGTTATCTCCCCAGTGCCAAGAGATTTTATGATTATGCTCAAAGAGCATTCACTCCGACAATGGAGGCTCCTCTGGCTAAAGGATCTAAAGAATCATTCTTGGGTGTTAATAATAACCCACTTACCAATTCTTAACCTACTGAAAAAGTATGTATCACACTGAAAAAAGTATGACCCTTTAATGGCTACTTACACAGAGGGAGCCGACTGGAGAACTGGGCTCCTGTAGATGTATTTTATAGAATGAAAATTTAAACAAAATTCTCTAGCTATAAAAGGTGGGACACAAACAAGACTTAGTGCTCTGCCTCATTCAGAGCTGCTAGCATCACTACGTACCTGATTCTGGGTTTACCAAGAAACTCCCATACACTCTCTTTAATAACTGGAGAGAGAGAGAGAAGAAAAGTTAATTCAAAATTTGTGGTAATTTCATTATTTTATGAAACACACAATAGTACTTTTGATAAACTCTTCCTAAACTAATCTGCTTAATTTTCAATTGGTGGGTGGCAAACTAGAGGGGAAAGTGAATTCATCTAGGTGACAAAACTAGAACTGGATTATAATCCAAAGGTTAGTTCAGTAGCTGTCTCTCAAAGATCTGTTTTCTCTTTTCAGATTCTACACTGCACTTTATAGAATAGAGGCAGGCAAGTTCAGGTATTACAAAAGAGTTCACAACTAAACACAGGCTGAAGCCTAGCTCAGGCGAATGAAGTGGTAAAGAACAATTTCCAGGCACCAACTCCTGTTAGTATGTTATTGTGTGCTATAAAATAACTTAACTCATAGCTGGCTTTTAATGCAAAGGACAATGAATAACAGAATCTCAGTGAGCTAGCAATACCAGAATGCTACACAACAGTGTCTACCTACCTGGGATTTCCCCATCCAAAGCACTCTGCTAACTATGTTCCAGTTTTTGGAAGGACAGCATAAAGAAAACCCTCATTACATTCAACAGCCATCTAAAGGTGCATGAATGCTCTCTCATCTTATAGTCAATGAACTCTCTAGACAGCGTTTTATGTTCCATCTGAAAACCCTAAAATATCCATTACAGGTTAATAAGGCCCTTCACTCTAAACCCATATTCCTTTTCTTGGTGATGCCAAAGACCAAACCCAGAGTCCTGCAGAAGTTCAATAAACTCTTCACCATGGAGCTATGCCCTCTCAGAGAAGCCACTCTTAAATATTCTTTAGAATTATTTCAAGTAAAAGCCTCAGAATAGTTCAGTGAATAACTCTCTAATATTTCTATACTTAATCCTCATCTACAGAATTTGGTAACAGTATGAATCCCAAAATGTGAATTCAAGATCACACTTGTTTACGAGGAGAGAAAAGCAGGCAATGTCCAGTGCAACTGCTAGGTGGTGATTACACCACAAAGTGAACTTTTACAGAAGAGGAACTTGGGAGAAGGGCTCAAGGTCACACACTTTGTTGGTAGCACGTGGAATTTTGATCCACATACCACTTCTCTTAAAAGTCTGGGGTATAAAGGAACATTGGCATGCTCCCTCTGTACAATCCTACACAACTGATACTTGAAGAAAGGGAGTATCAGACATGGGTTAAACCAAAGTCCCTCCAGTTTTACCAAGTCAATATTTTGAAATCGATAAAGTATTTAGAGCCACATTTATACCACTTTTAATTACTTTGTCCTTTGTCATTAAAATATCTAACTTTTTACTTATGATTATCATCACGTGTATGGCTGCTGATGCCAAGTGTGGAGGTCAGAAGACAACTTCTAGAAGGTTTTCTCCTTCCACCAGGATTCCAGGGACTAAACTCAGGTCATCAGGTGTGCATGTCACGTGCTTTCACACCCTGAGCCTTTGAAGGTCTTCTCTGCTCCTGCATAGCCCTTGCACATTTCCCTGATACTTTCTGGAGACCAGCCTCACTTTGTAACCCAAACTGGCCTCGAGCTCATGATCTGCCCTGGCCCCACTTCCCACCGCTGGGCTCACAGCTGTGTACCACTGCAGCACACTGTTCACTCACACTTCCAGGTCTGATTCACCTTTACAAAAAGACTTGTGCCTCTTTTTAACAGTTGGGAGAAGAGGAAGGCGAGCTACGTACTTCTAACTATTAAATCTGCCTCGTGAGCAGCAGAGTGTTCTTTTAAAAGACTATGAAACACTACCAAGCTTCCCGTGGTTATCACAGGCTGGGAGTCACTGTTTAATCAACCTAGGGAGTCACTTATTGCTTACCCCACTCCCACACTGGGAATGGTACTTCCTCCTCCCACTTGGGCTCTTTGGCCTATGTGCGAGCAATGAAAACTGCAATGTGTTCCAGAGTTGCACTAGCAGGCCAAGCACAGGATGGAATGGGTCTTAATAAATCTAAGTCAGGTTGGGTCACAAGCTGCAGCAGACCAGCTTCTTGCCTTCTGATAAAATTACCTCAAATACCCTCTGGTTACTTCTCTTCCTTCAGCAAATCAAAAGCACCTGAACAAAAAAAGGGCTCAGCTCCCTAAAGATCTTAGAACTCTGATTTTAGAGTAAGACTTTACAAAGTTCTCGATCATATTCCTTAATGCACAGCCTTTCGAAATCTGAAGCTGCTCAAGAGCAACCACTTTCAGAAAGAGAAATAGTTGCATCTTCACGAAGCAGATTAAGGAGAGCCTAGTTCGTTAAAACTGATTCAGGAACTGAGTCATACTTCCTGCTTTGAGACCCAACCACAATGTGCACACACTGGTGTAGCAGCATTTTCTTTCTTCCATAAATGGCTCGCCCCAGAGCAACTGCAGTTCAACAGGAACCAAACCTCCTACTCTAGCTATCTAAAGTCAGGGCACAAGGCCTAGACAGCCCTTTGCACTTCCCTATGGTAGTTATAAGGAAGGACAGGTAGAAAGGTCAGCTCTAAAGAATATTAACTTAAAAAAAATCTACAAGACAGTTACTTATGCTTCACTTTTGGAATGAAAACCAAAATTTAATAAGCCACCTTGATAAGATTCTAAATATGGAACAGAACCTGGCCTTATTGTTACCATAACTATTTTTGTACCAGTTAAGGAAATATTCTCTCTGTTATTTCTGGAGAACTGTTTTGTTTTCATTATTTTGCAAAATTTGCCTAGCCTAAATAATTTGAAAAGAATAAAATTCTGAGTTGGGTATGGTGGTATATGCCTATAATCCTAATACATGGAGAATGAAGGCAATCAGCTATTGGAGGTTTTTCATCCAGCCTGAGCTACATGAGACCCCTTTTTGAAAAAGCTTCTAAACTTTGCTTAGGAAATGTCATTACTGCTCCAAGATAAAACTAAGCAAGCAAAGAGCCAAAATCTTCTCTGGAAAACATTTTTATGGGGAATGGAATTTGGAACCCCCAATTAGCTGTATAAAGCGGCTTCTGTTTGTAAGGGTGATGTAGCTCTCATTGAAGGGCAAGGGGCCAACAAAAGGTAAAGTAAAAACATGAGTCTCAAGGAAAACAATGTGGAACTTACCTCATCAGCTCCATGTGCCTGAAGTTCCTTGTAGAATTTCAAAGAAATACTGACCATCACTTTCGTTTTGTCTCCATTAGGATTTGAAATATGATAAAGGACGCCATCAAAATCTGTGAGAAAAGGCAAAAAAGATTGCTCACTCTAGAAACAGGAGCAATCTCCCAGTACCTTCCACAGGGCTGGCCATGAGGAGACCTCTGATAAGAGAGATGTAAGTAAAACAATGTTTATTTTTAGTTCATGGTAAGTCAACTAAAAAATTGCTATGGAATTGCTCCATGGTCTCTCTTAAAATTACAAAGCTAGGGGCTGGGGGGATGGCTCAGAGGTTAAGAGCACTGACTGTTCTTCTGAAGGTCCTGAGTTCAAATCCCAGCAACCACATGGTGGCTCACAACCATCTGTAATGAGATCTGATCCCTTCTTCTGGTGTGTCTGAAGACAGCTACAGCGAACTTACATATAATAAATCATTCTTTTTAAAAAAAATTATAAAGCTAATTTTAGTGTAACCATAGCTTGTATTAAAGTAACGTTAAAAAAAAAAATGCCAGGCAGTGGTGGCACACACCTTTAATCCCAGCACTTGGGAGGCAGAGGCAGGCAGATTTCTGAGTTCGAGGCCAGCCTGGTCTACAGAGTGAATTCCAGGACAGCCAGGGCTACACAGAGAAACCCTGTCTTGAAAAAAACTTTAAAAAACAAAAAACCAAATCCACCTATGCAGCATTAATGCTGATCAGCCCATGGGGCCTCTTTCAGAATGTACTCAATTTATTACAAAGCAAATCCTAGACATCTGATCCATATATACATCAAGATGTATCTTTGGGAGATATAATATTACATGAACATAATCATAACCAGTCATGCTCAAATTCAAACAAAAGATTCTACTTTAATATTAAATACCTGGTAAGCTATTCTATCATTATCTACTATCCTTAAAAAACAAAACAAAACAAAACACTTACAAACACTGTTGTCTTAAATATATGAATTAAGGGGGCTGGAGAGATGAGTCAGTGGTTAAGAGCACTGACTGCTCTTCCAGAGATCCTGAGTTCAATTCCCAGCAACCACATGGTGGCTCACAACCATCTGTAATGAGTTCTGATGCCCTCTTCTGGTGTGTCTGAAGACAGCTACAGTGCACTCATATACATAAAATAAATTAATTTTTTATAAAAAATATTTGAATTAAGACCTAACCAAGATCAAGACAAGACAGATTATCTTTTAAGTCTCCTTTAATCTCTAGGCCTTTCTTAAGGGTCTTTCTTCCTGCACTACAAAGTGAGCTGAGCTCATCTGCAGCATTACTGAAGCTAGGTTCTGAGGGCCAGAATGCAGAGAACTTGCAGACTGGGCACTGCTGGCAATGAGGATGCACAGATGACACCCACTTTAGGAGCCACAAATCTTCTCAGATCCTCTAGTCAAGCACCTGCCTTTCTGGACACTTGGCTATAAAATCTCTGAGCTCACATTTGACTAGCCAATTTTTTTTTTCCTTTTGTTTTATGAAACACAGTTTTACCATGTGGCTCTAGCTAGCCTAGAACTCTCCATGTAAACCAACCTGACCTCAATTTTTCAGAGATCTACCTGCTCTGCCTCTGCCTCCTGGTACAAATGACTTGTCACCATACATGGCCAACAGAGAATGGAAAGAAACACCATTTCTCTGATTTGACAAACAAGCTTCCACCATCACTGACCTTGCCTCCCCCAAGTGCTAGGCAAACTTAGATGATGGCTATTAGATTATAACTCTGTAGACTTCCAAAGTAGGACAGTTCTTTGTACAAAACAAAAACCAAATTTCTAAGATATCAAGTGTCCCCACTAAGATATATAAGGTAGCTTTATATAGTTTTCTGAACTCCAAAGTCAGTCGGCAATGTTACAAATACATAAAATAATTCTTGAAGGCCTCAAGAAAGACTTGACAAAACTCTTTTCAAGGAAGCAGAGCTAGTTCAGTGGTTAAGAGAACTGGCTGTTCTTCCAGAGAACCCAGGTTTAATTCCAAACACCTATATGGCAACTCACAGCCATCTGGTAACTCTAATTCCAGGAGATCTGATGCCTTCTTGGGGCCTCCTCAGGTATCAGGTACATACAAGGAACACAGACAAAACACCCACACTAAAATTATTTTTTATCTCTTCCCTCTCTTAAAAGGGATGAGATAAAGACACTTACCCGCAAATGTTACTTCTACAGCGTCTGGCTTGTTTCTGTAAAACAACGAAAAGGCCCTTAATAAGAAAATTTTAGGATAAGATAGCTTACGGTGGGGACACTTGTCAGCTAGTCCTAATGACCTCGGAACCGAGTTGGATCCCCAGGTTCCATAATGTGAAAGGAGAGAGCCGACTCTTTCAGGTTGTACTCTGACCTCCAGGTTCACAAATATACATAAACAGATCAAATGGAAATAGGGAAAAATAATTGTACTGTTGCGTGCTTTTAGGGAGCTTTGAAGGGGTCCTGATTTTTACTGAAATTGGAGCATCCTATTTAAATGCAAGGCTAACAGATGAAGAAAACACACGTTCAGTCTTTCATGAACCTCAACTTGCTAAAGGTGGAAGATGAGACAAAAAACACCTGTAACTTGTGTTAATACCTTTCTGCCCCAATCCCCCAGCATAATGCCTATGGAAGTAACATATCAGACAGAAAAATGGCTGAGTAGAGTCATGTAGAATGATTTTGCTTTGTTTAAGGTGAAAGGATGATTTAAGCTACCTACAGCACAGTAAGTTCTGCTCCATCCCACACATCATCTTTAGGCCTCTGCATGCACCTCCCCTCTTTCCTTATGTCATCCTCAGAGCACCTGCTACTCTCCATCAAGTCTGCTCTGTTTCTACCTCTTGTTAGATCTCAGGTCTTAGACAGAAGCACAGCATAAACTAACACTGGGTTAAAAAAAAAAAAATCACCAAGCACAGGCAAAGCACTTGTTTTCCCATCTTTTTCACCAGTCTTCCTCATCTCCTCATTTATAAAATGGGAGAATACAAATGATCTCATCAATCTTGCAGAACTACTACAGACAAAACAGTAAAACAGGCCTAGAAGACCTTCTTCTGATAAGCAATAGCGACTACATGTTTTACTCAATTAAACCCCAGTTAAAGCTGCTACACCCCTCTTCTTTTCAATGCCAATGTCAGAAAACTTTACTACCTCTAGCATCTTGCTAGCGGCTAATTCAAATGATTCTAGTTTGTTTCACATTTAGCAGACAAGATATACACACTTCCACATTTTACCCCGTTGCTCAAGAACTGTTAAGTAGGAATCTTCGTTTTAAATATATTTTATTTATACATGAAGGCACATACACCATATATGTGCAGAGGTCACCAGCTCTCTTGGAACTGAATAGGCAGTTGGGAGCTACCATGTAGGTGCTGGGAACTGAACTTATTTCCTCTGTAAGGCCACAAGTGCTCTTAACTGCTGAGCTCGTCTGTCCAGCCCTTGAATATGAAAGGAACCAAGAGGAGTCCCAACTCTGCTGGGAAATCATGGAATAGATAATGTGGTTTATGAAAGCTAAAAGCTGATACTGAGGCTAAATGATATCCCTTAAATAGATTAGCTTTTATTAAGTATATGTTAAAGAAAAAAAAACACTTATAGGAAACATCCAAGTTTAGCCTGCTTTTTCAAAGCCACCCATATGTGACAACACAAGCAAGCTCAGGTCCATATTCCCAGCATTTGGGAGGCAGAGACAACCTGGTCTACAAAGTGAGTTACAGGGTAGTTGGGGCTACACAGGGAGACCCTGTCTCAGGAAAACAACAACAACAGATGAGATGTGGCTAGTGATATTTTATCACTAGGAGGTGAATACAGGAAGATCAGAATTCAGTCATCTTTGGCTCATTGTTGAGTTGGAAGCAGATCCTGTTTCAACAAATGAATGCCCCTTCCAAAAAGGAGAGAGCTGAAACTGCTCCTGAGTTTTCATTTTCAAACTGTTGCCAACAAACAAAAGGCAATGAATGAATAACAATAAAACTTTCCTTACCTTTAAAAACCAAGGGTATACATAACCTTTAAAAATCCATTAAAAAATAAATAAAAATAAAAATTAAAAAATAAATAAATAATAAAAAAAGTCCATTTAAATAAAATACTAACAGGATGCCACAGGTAGAAGAAGCATGCAAACACACTCTTGTAGATCTGATAGGCTGTCCTCGAGTCAGGGACCATACTACCTGACTTAACTAGGGTGTGTGGGAGGAATATTAGGAGTGTTATTTTCCCCCTAACCCCTTAGGCTTCAACTCAACCAGGAGAGCTCACCATCTTACTATTACATCAACAGACCTGAGAAAAGTCAACTTTAGAAGAACCTTAATGTTCTAAGTCATAAATACTGAAGGTTTGGGTCTCTAGCAAGAAAACACCCTGAGCATGGATCTCCACTAGATCCAGTCTAAGTGGCTTGCTATATGACTTGGGAATATCTATCAAACCACTGCCATGAATATTTTAGTTCACTCTTCAAGGTTTCACAAAAGATTTGGAGGAGAAAGGCTGCTAAGGAACTGTGCTAAAGAACAGGAAAGCATATCTAGGAGCTGGAGATCTGTAAGCTCTGTGCCCCAACAAGGAGAATGCTGAATATAAAACACTTTAACAATCATTGCTTAGTCCCAAGAACACGGGGGTGTCTTTCTCACCTCCTCGGCTTATCTGTGTGTGTTTGTGTGTGTGTATAGAGAGGCAGAGGGAGAGGGACGGGGAGGGGGGAGGGAGAGAAAGAGAGAGAGATAGACAGACAGAACACGCTCGTGAGTGAGTGCATGTGTGAGAGCGAGCACACGAGCTCTACTTTTCAAGACAAGGTTTCTCTCTCTGTCCTGGAATGCCTCTGCCTCTGCCATCGTCACTGTGCTTCACTTTATTTCTGAATCAGAGTCCCACTGTAGCCTAGGCCCCTCAAACCTACTATTGTAGCTGAGGCTTGTTTTGAGCTACAAAGGACCTTCTGCCTCCACCTCCCACACGCTGGGTTACAAAGATACACTGCACAGCTAGCTTGCTCTGCTTTATGGTTAAAAAAAAAAAGTCACAGTAATAGAAGGGTCCATTTAATAGACTAAAAAGATGAAGCATTTACAGATTTACCATCATCTCAACACCAGACTCAAGAAGCTCACTAAGGGACTACTACCACGCCTAAGGGCTCAAATTCAATCCCTGCCTTTGCCTTCCAAGTGCTGGGATTAAGGCATGTCCCTGCCCCACTCCACCCCAACACACAGCTTTACTTTCACTTTTGAGACAGAGTCCAGTGCAGTCCACTGGCCTCAAACTCCATATGCAGCCGAGGATGACCTGGGCTTCTCATTTTCCTGCCCAGACCTCCCAAGTGGTCTCACAACCAAGCACTATCCTACCCAGCTGCTGCCTGAATGCACACACTCAGTCTGACTGCCTCTGGTCAAGTCTTGGCTGTCAAGGATTAGCTATGTGACATTTGGAAGCCAGTCAGCCTCTCTTTTGCCGAAGTTTTCTTCTCCATAAAATCCATATATTACCTCCATATGAGGTAATCAAGCACATCAACCAACCATGGTAGAGTACACCTGTGATCCCAAAACTTGGAAGGCAGAGGCAGGCGCTTGTCATTACAAGCTCTAGACAGGGTTTCCTCTCCGTAGTCCTGGCTGTCCTGGAACTCTGTAGACAAGGCTGGCCTTGAACTCAGAGATCAGCTTGCCCCAGCCTCCCAAGTACTGGGATGACAGACATGAGATACCACATCTGACTTTTAAGAGATACTCTTAAAATCTCTTAAAAGGAGACTAGAGAGATGGCTCTAGCATTAGCCGCTTTTGTAGAAGACTTGAGTTCCCAGCACCCACATGGTAGCTTACACTGTCTGTAACTTCAGTTCCAGGGGATCAGGTTATCTTTGTGACTTCCATAGGCACTGGGCTTGTATGTGGTGAACATACATACATGCAGCAGGCCAACACTCATAAAACACATAAAATAAAAATAAATCTCTTAGGAAAATTTTTTTGAAGATTTATTTGCATGTGTGTACACATGCAGTGGCCAAAAGAGGGCATCATATCTTCTAGCTCTGGAGTTAACAGGTGGTTTCAAGCTATCTGAAGTAGGTTTGGAACTGAACTCTGCAAGAACAGCAAGTGCTGTTAAACTGACAAGCCATCTCTTTTGCACAAATACTTTCTTAAAATTGGGTGTGGTAGCTCTATACTTTTCTGAAGATCCTTCTAGAATGTCAACAGTTAGTAAAGTACTATTAGCAACTATATCACCTCATTTTTTTGGTGAGATCTTTGGAGTTTTTACTTCTAATTACATCCTGGAAATAATTTTCTACTGGGGCACTTGTGACCCTCTTCTGGTTATCCCTTCTACATCCTGAGTTAGAGAAATTGTTCTGTCGTGCTCACTGAAGATCTTTAAGTCCTCTACAAAGTTCCAACCATTCATTCTGCCGGGTGGTGGTAGCGCACGCCTTTAATCCCAGCACTTGGGAGGCAGAGGCAGGCCGACTTCTGAGTTCGAGGCCAGCCTGGTCTCAGAGTGAGTTCCAGGACAGCCAGGGCTACACAGAGAAACCCTGTCTCGGAAAAACAAAACAAAAAACAAACCCAATCATTCTTTCTGAGTAAAGCCCCCCCCCCCAATTATAAAGTAAAAGATGGTTCTCTTTGTCTGTGTGTGAGTGTATATGTGTGTGTGTGTGTGTGTGTGTGTGTGTGCGCATTAAACAACCCCCCAAAATCACAAGAAAATAGGGCTGGAGAGATAGCTCAGTGGTTAAGAGCACCAACTGCTCTTCCAGAGGTCCTGAGTTCAATTCCCACGAACCACATGGTGGCTCACAACCATCTGTAATGGGATTTAGTGTGTCTGAAGACTGCTACAGTGTACTCATATACATAAATAAATCTTTAAAAAAAAAAAAGAACAAGAAAATAAAAGCTGACATACACTCTTAGAAAAGTGGTAACAAGCTGGGTATGGCAGGGTATACAAGAAGTTGAGGCAGAAGGAGTTTGAAGCCAGCTTAGGCTACACCGTTCCAGGACAGTTTGTGCTGCAGTGTGAGATCCTGTCTTAGAACAACCACCACTCAGCTGCCTCTGCCGCTGAAGTGGGATGGCACACGCTGGGAACGAGCACAAGCTGGGCAAGCCTGTAACCTCAGCGTTACAGAGGCTGAGACAGGAGGCTGACTGGGGCTTGCTGACTGCCAGACTAATTCCAAGTCCAGTAAGAGACCCAGTTTCAAAAGAAGGAGACAGAGCGATACAGTAGGACACCCAACATTTCTTCTCTGGCCTCTGCATGTGTGTTCTCATTCTCCTTCCCCCTGCCCCTCAAAAATAAGGGGGTGGGAGAATAAGCTGTTAAAGAAAACAAGAATCTTTTAGTATGGCTGCATTTATTCCTTCAAGATAATATTTACTGAATAGAACACACACACACACACACACACACACACACACACACACACACACAC
>JADRCC010263978.1:1686-13146 GCA_019843855.1 Hylomyscus alleni | reverse complement strand
AAAAAAAAAAAAAAAAGGTAATAGTATGGCAGGTGGTGCACACCTTTAAATCCCAGCACTAAAAAGACAGTGGATCTCTGAGTTCAAGGCCAGCCTGGTCTATAGAAAGAGTTCAGGACAACCAAGGCTACACAGCAAAGCCCTGTCTTGAAAAACAAAAAAACAAAACAAAATCATGTCAAATTGTTTAGGTTTATATTGTCTTTTAATGGAATATCAAGTTCTTATCTTTATTATATTTTAGGGCGCTGTTTATCTGAAAACTTTTATGTCCGAGGAGATGGTACCAGAGCCTACTTCTTTACAAAAGGTACGCTGATCAGTCTAGCCTCGGGTAAGCAGCAAGCTACGGAAACTCTCAAGCATGTGTTCACAGGGTACACTCAGAAGCTGTGAGCACGAGACCTCAGTGCTAATTAAACACCACAGGTCTTCATGCCCTGGTACTTACAATAGTGCCACACAGAAGCGTGCAATGGCCTTTTGCCTTTCACTATTTTTCTAGTTAAAACTGTGATTAAAGAGTCAGTTGTTTCGCTCTTACACTGGAGTGAAGGTGCAGGGTGTAATTTGGGAGTTAGTGTTAGCCTGGATGTGAAAGAAGCTGATAAGATGTCACAGCCAGAGGAAAGAATTTTATTTGTATAAGTCTATAGAAAACTAGATCTCAGTAGTCAATTTCTTGTCTTTAGCAAATACTTCTGACAACACCAGGTGAACCGTGCATTCAGGGATTTCTCCAAATTTAATAGAGCCATTTACAATGTGTGATCTTGGTTAACAGAGCCTTTTATAACATGTGATCTTGGGTCATTGTAAGCAAAGGCTCAGAAAGGAAGCACATTTCAAAGTATGGAAAGCTGTAGCCACTGGGCTCACAGTAACTTACCCTGATCAGGCTGCCCCCTGTGGTCAGGCTGCCCCCTGTGGTCAGCCTGTCTGTACTTGCAGTGTATACAGGGGATGAAAGGGCCCCACTTGGTTTCCTGGGTTTCTCTAGTGCTTCTTGGTATAAGTGAAACTCAGATAAGCAGTCCCCCGTGGCGTTCCATTGGGCCTTACCCTTCTCTCCCTACCACATGAGTTATCATTGACTGCCACTCTTGTCTCAAAGGGGAAATCCACCGTATGTTCTGCGAGGCCGGATTACATGAAAAGCAAAATCTGGTTGATCATCGCTTGCAAGTTAATAGGAAAAAGCAAGTGCAAATGCACCGAGTGTGGGTTCAAGGAAAATTCCAGAAACCATCGCCCTGGACTCCATGGAGCCGGAATTAGCACTCGCTGTATTCTCTAGACTGAACTATGTGTCATGATAAAGCACGAAACCAGGGTGTGATTCTGTTCAAAGACTTCTTTTCCACAGATGAGCAGAAGAGCATCCGAAGCTCTTCTGGTCTGCCATCAGTGCTCTTGGGACATTTTAGTAGCACAGACATTACTTGAAAGAGTGTCCCACCCTCTGGGTTTTCAGAACATGAAATGTATGCTTAGTTTTGTTTCATCTAACCATGTTCCTTGAATTGTATGACTTTGAATTAAGAAGCTGATATAAGGCATGTAGTTTTGTGAAATGTAACCCATCCATGTTTCAGAAGTGGAAAAATTATCTACTTTATTGTTGGGTGTGACAAAGCAATCAAATTGCCCTCTGCTGTCAGCCAGTAGCAGAGGCATAGTGTGCCTGGTTCTTAGGGGAACTTGTAAGCCCAGGATGAAGGGTTACTGTGTTTTGTTTTGTTCTTATCTATTTTCTCTCAACCCCCTCCCTTTGTCCCCCTTCCCCCCACCACCACACACTAGCGTCTGAAATACAATTTTAGTTTCTCTTCCTTTCCAACAAATGGGGAAGTGTGGCCCTTGTTAACATCACTTCCTGGCTATTCTTAGTTATGCAGATCATCTCTGAGACACTGTGCTGTGATGGCTAGTTTTAATTGTCAACTTGACACAATCTAGTATACCCTGGAAGAGTCTCAGATTGTCAGTTGTCTGTGAGAGTTGCTTTTTTTTTTTTTTTTTCATTCACAAAACCAAACACCCAATAGTTACTGTTTTATTGCATACACTGTCTAGGATGGAAGTAACACCACATGTAACATTTAGAGTAACATGATCCTTCTATTCTTTTGAAGTCCTAAGGGGTAAAGAGGAAAATGTGATGGCAGCTCTCTTCCTTCTCTAAGCCCAGGCTGGAAAGACTTGGACCTCTACAGCAGGCTAGTCCATAGCCTCTCAAATCTT
Organism: Hylomyscus alleni; assembly: GCA_019843855.1. Classification (NCBI taxonomy): domain Eukaryota; kingdom Metazoa; phylum Chordata; class Mammalia; order Rodentia; family Muridae; genus Hylomyscus; species Hylomyscus alleni. Next base: position 10,902 of record JADRCC010263978.1, on the reverse strand, counting down.
TCAGTGCTGTTCTCCCCCCACCTCCCCAGGCCTCTAATAAGACCTTCTCTCTACTCTTTAGCTCTAGTGGCATGGTTATTCTTATTTTTGTCTCTGACCTCCTCTGGTGCGGGCTGCTCAAGGGAAGAGGAAGTCTGCTCATCTGGTATTTTGCTTAGTGAGGACCCCGTCTCTGGTCTAGTCCCTTCAAGAAGCCCATTGAGGCCTAATGAAGGCTGCTTGCTCATAGTAGGAGCATATGGACTTGGAAACAGGTCAGGAAAGTAGCCCTCTGCCCCTGGGGGGTGTCCCAGAGCCTGTGGGTAGTGAGGATAAGGAAAGGGAGGTTCTGGCAAACAATGGCCACTCCAGGGTCCTGTACCCATGTTTCCAGGAGGTGGCTGCAGCAAGATCTGACCTGGGGGGGGGGCCCTGGGCAATAGTCCTGTGATGAGTCCCCAGTGAAGCCAAAAGGAAGGGAAAACAGAGAGTCTTCCGGTGGCAGAAATGGCAGAGAGCTTGAGATGGGGAAAGGGAAGGGGGGCAGATATGGAAACTGGGACTGCAGAGATGGGAAAAGGGGTGGCTGTGGAGCCTGGGAGAGCTGGAATGAACCCATCTGGCTGCTTGCTTGGTAATCCTGAGGTCCCAGGTCTTCCAGATTTGAGTAGGTGGGTGGTGAGGTGATACTAGTGTCCCAGGACACACAGGACTTGTCCTTGTATATGCTGTCATTGCCAGGAACGTCCCTCAGTGGAGGCAGCACTTGAGGAGTTTGAATGGGACCCAGAGGAAGAGGAAGGTTGGTCCTTCGAATAGGTGGGGGACTGAGGAGTGGTGGAGTCACTGCCACACTCTCAGCACCCTCACTGTGCTGATGTGGGAAGACCTGTCTCTTATGGGCAGTACCATTCCCTGGGTTTTGGACCCTGAACCAAGTAAGTGTGGGAAAAGTGAGCTGAGCCCTGCACACCTGTGTTCCTTCTCTCTGCTCTTGACGGTGGGTGTGACCAGATGCTTCAAGTTCCTGCCTCCATGACTTTCTGCTATAACTGGGTGAACTGTAACTTGGAGTTGTGATCTATAATAAACCTTTTCTTCCATAGGTTGCTTTTGTTGGAGTTTTGTTTTGTTTTCTGTGCATGGGTTTTGACTGAATGTATGTCTGTGCACCATGTGCATACCTGCAGAGGCCATTGCCTGCAGAGATCCGAGGACCCTAACCTGAGTTATAGGTGTTTGTGAGCCTGTTGTATGACAGACTTTTTCCTGGAAAAAGGCGGTAAATGCTTCACCCATGATAGGGAGTCTGTGACAGAACAAAGTACGGAGACCACCAAAGTTCAATTTAGTGAACCAATGAGTTTTATTAGGGTCATTTGCAGGGATCTGCAATGCTGCATCATGAAAGCCACCCAGCATGGGTGACAGTTTACAAAAGCTGGGAACCAGGAGTACACTGCACAGCGTACAGGCTGCTCAGCAGATTGGAGAGTGCCCTCTCCAAGTGCCTCAGTTCTAAGCCTCTTCCAGGCAGGTAGCTCACCTGGTCTCTGCTTCTTGGCAGCTTGTCTAAAAGCAGTGTTTAGTATTTATTCTCAGGAAGGAGGGGCCTAGTGAATTTAGTCAGTTTTAGAGACTTCCTGAAGCTATTTTGAGTTATTTACTTTTTGTCTTAACTCTGGGAGCTAGAATGTTTCAATCTGGAAGGAAACCACTATACAAGAGAGCTGTCATGTGGGATGTTCTTCTGGAAGAGCAGCCAGTAATCCTAACCCCTGAGCCATCTCGACTTCCTCACAGTCAGGGTGTTTTATCACTGCTAAACTAAGGCATTTATTCAACAAAATTCTCCTAATAACTCGAAATGTATTTGCTCCCAGAAAGAAAGAAAGAAAATATATTGGCTTGCTAATTGCCCATTGTAAAAAACAGAGTCCCTAAAACAAGTCCCCCATTATGTAGTGTTGACTAAATGCTTCCATTATATGTTGTTGAAGTGTGGGTTCACAAGTTGTGCCCCAAGTCAGATCTGGTTACTCATCTTTAGTAAGCCAGTTAAAAGAGCCAAATTAAAGTGGAAAATAGAAAAGGAGACTTATTCAATGTAGACACATTGAAAAGATGGACAAAGAGATCAAGAGGACTCTCCCCAAGTCCAGTCTTTGGGGTTCTGAAGGTTTAAATAGAGACCTGAGGATGGACAGTCAAAGCAGCCCTCTCAAGGTGTGGTCTCTCTAAGCCCTGATCTAAGAAAGAGCAGATGAGGAAATATATCACTGGGAGGAAATGCATGGCCCTCTGAAAGCAGTGATCTGGGAAAACATAAATTCAAAAGTTTTTCCCTCCAGAATTGCTTGCTTGTTTGAAACAATCTAACTCATAACCCAGGCTAGCCTCAGCACAGGGCAGTGATCCTGCAGCCCTGGCCTTCAGATCTGACTCATAGCCCAGGGTAGCCTCACCATAGGGCAGTGATCCTACAGCCCTGGACTCCAGGGTGCTCAGATTTCCAGTTGTGAGACGGTTTGGGGTTGTGGGTTTGTAACCCTTTAGAATTGACGATATTCCAAAGAGATGCTGATCTCTCAGCCTCGCTGTCAGACTGTTGAAATGGTGGACTCCTTTCCCCAGGAATCTCAGGAGATGGAAAGGGTACCAGCCAGAGGGGGCCTTGTGTCCCAGAGAGAGATTCTACAGAGTTCTAACAACTCCAGACCACCTACAGGACAAGACTGAAGTCCAGCCAAGGGTTCGTCAATGGTAGGCCCACACATGGATGACACTGCTCAGACATGCCTGTCCTTGTCCCTCTATTTAAACTTTAATCTCATTCTTGAAGATTTAGACCATCTTGGAATTTCTCTGGGTCTCTGTCCCTCTTCCAGTGAGACCACACTAAATTAATCTTTCCTGGTTTTCACTTCAGTTTGGTGCTTTCCTGTTTGGTTTGTTTTGAGACAGTGTCATACTCTGTAGCTATGGCTGACCTGGAACTTGTTTTGCAGATCAATCTGCCCTTGATCTACCTGCCTCTGCCTCTCTAAAGATGAGATCAAAGGCAAGTGCCACCACACCTAGCAAGTTTGCCTCTTTTGACTTATTGAGGACAATGGTACAAATTATAACTCCATAGTTTGATGACAGGTTGACCTTGGGACCTATTGGGGCAGAACAGCTTAACTGATGGTGTTTCCAGAGCAAATGGAGTCAGACAAAGTGCCTAAGGAACTATCTTTATTTAGGAAAACCCTTCCGTTCTTACTACTTCATCACAGCACACAGGGCAGGTAGCAGGAGTCACCCCTGTATGGAGAGAACAGCTGTGCAAGGAAATGGAGCAAGATCAACTCTCTGGGAGGAGGTGGACTCAGACTAGTCCTTGACTCTCAAAGTATTCAAACTAGATCAGTCTCTATAGAAGTTAATGAGGGATGGTGCAGAGAGCTCGGGCAAGTCAGCTTGTAAACAGAATAGCACCATGGGGATGGGCCTTCTAGTCTCCGACCTAGAGCCATCCAAGTTGGTTAGTTTATTTTGGTTCATTCCAGCCATGGTGTTTTACAAACAGATCTGGAGAGGTCTGTTGAAGACTTGTCTATGGCAAATAAAATGGAATGAGGTCTATGATCAGCAATGAGAAAAACCACAGGCCCTTTTAGAATAAATTTGCCTTTGGTGGCAAGTCCATAGAAATACAGCTGTCACGGTTTCTGTTTAAATAAGCACACATCAGTAAATGGAAGAGTCAGAATTTGCCCAAGACTCTTAACTCACTTGTATTTCATAATTAAAGTCTACATTTAAAAGCCAAGACAGTCATGAAAGTATTATATACAACAGGGCAGTTTAGATAAGTTAAATGTTGCTATGGGAACCCCAACAGATCTTCTTGTGTCTCCATTTAAAAACCATGGCCCAAGGTGGTTTTAAAAAACAACAGAAGGTAAAATTATTCTCACATTCTCACACATGTAAATTGTACTGTCTCAGTTCTAAATAGCAGATTCAAGCCAGCCTCTTGACTGGCACAGTAAAATTCAGCTTCATATCTTTCTATAATGTATTACAGCATGTGAGTTAACCTTTAAAAGCTTCAAAAATACATCAACCAAATTTGGACTCCGAGACACAAACTGGGCTGTCTTGGGCTCTCTCCAGCACCAGACTCCTAATCCTTGAACATACCCACAGTAGCCCCCTCCCAGATCTCACTCCCCCCACCATACCCCACCTTCCATTTGTCTGATCGGTCTTTTTTCCACTTAGTCTACCTACATCAGCCTCCTTTTTCAGGTTTGCTGCCAGACAGAAATGTAGATTTAAGCAGAGAAAGCCAAGGGAAGGGCCATTTGGAATTTTGCCTGTAGATACTAAGAAATCGTGAGGTGTCACAAATATATCTGCTTAGGTATTAGCCTAAAATATCTGGTAACTATATGAAATTATAATCCCATACGTATCCATAAAGCCAGACCATGGTTAGCAGAAACTGATATTTTAAAGATCCTTTTTCCAAGGGAGCCACACTTCAGAGAGTCCATTTCCCCAATAGAAAAAGATATGTCCCTTCGTCTTCCACATTGGTTAAAAGTATGCTCTCTATTTTCACCAATTCTGAAAGTCACTTTGGAGCACTTTCTACCTGGAAATATCCTCCCATGAAGCTCTGCTTGAGAAGGTTTCAAGGATATTCATTAGGGGTTTCTGTTACACATCTCCCATTGTGTACTGGAACACTCAGTTGCCATTGACTTCTGTGCAAGTTTCCTAACTGTGAACTCATCTTGATTTCTACCATTAAGTACTTGTAAATTGTCGCTACACACTAGTTGGTATGTGAAAATAGCTACCTTCCAGGGGACAAAAGCCAGAGTCACACCAACCGTCTGCATCATCTCATTCTCTCCCTGAACTGCTTCACTCTACCTCTGTGGTTTTCCAGCTCATGAGGGTCTGAAGCCTGAATAGATCAGCTTTGTTACCTAATTGGTTCTGATGTTTATTATGCTCCTCACAGGAGCAGATGACTTCACATTTGCATCGCTAATAGCCCTCTTTCAGAGCCTCTGCCCCTCTTGCCTGCCTCCGTTAGTCATCAGTAGGGTACTTTCCCCTCTTGTGAAAACACATTGAAAATTCCAAGCACTGAATATGTGAGTTGTTATTAATAATAGTGTCTACAGCCTACAAGGCCGCGTGCACACAGCACTCAACGGGTACTTTTTCAATGGTTTTTGAGACACTGAGAGAAAAAACGTACTGTGCTGTGGGAAAGGTATTGCCTAGGAGTCTCCCAGGAAAAGAATAGGTTCCAGGTCCCATTGAACCACTTCACTACACTCCATTCAGCTCTGAGTGCTGATTCTGTATACAGTAGGTACTTCATTTGGTTCCCAAGGGCCTGTGAATTAGCTGTTACTGGGACCATTTAACAGATGAGACTAGTGCTCTGAAATACTCGGTAACTTGCCCAGGATATTAGAGGTATTAAGTGGCAAAGTCAGGATGTAGACCTGGAATTGCCTGACTCCAAAATCCATTTCATTGGTGGTCTCATGGGCTTCTGGGAAAGACACTGAGGAAGAGAGCCTCTGGATGAGATGCAGAGCTGGTGGGAGCTTGGCTCAGAGGACCCTCAAGGAGCCTGCTCATCGGAAATCCAAGTCATTCAGTGAGAAATGTAGGTCACACTTGTCTAGATTATAAAATGGAAAGGAAAGAAGGGAGGTGACCCATGAGGAATGACAAAGCAAAAAGCCCTCAATCAGTTCCTGGCAGCTTTCTGAGTCTGCTCAGCTGTGCCCCACCCCCAACCCCCTACTCACACCCAGAGACACCTCCCCCGGAGCCCCCCTCACCGCAGGCTCAGCCTCACACTTGGCGTCCCTCCTAGCAGAGCACACAGCAGTTGCGTACTCCTCACTTTTAAGTTAAAAGGAAAATTCTGTGCTTCGAGGAAGGGAAAAGGCCCTTAAAACATCTTCAGAGGGATTTGGCTGTACTGTAACCTAAAAATCTGTGAAGTCAGGAGGTGTCAGAAAAAAAGCATGCCGTGAAACATCTTTATTTAAAGCCTTGTATGTACATGAAGGCCACATCAATGCCAATTCAAACATGAAATGTGGATCCTCTCTTGGAATATGGTCTGGGATTCGAAAGGCGCAAAGGTACCCTGCACGTTGGCTTGCGTAGGGTTATAGATATAAATAGAAGTAAAAGAACTCTTGCATCTTTGTTTTTTTTTTTTTTTTAATGAACCTGTATGGGCCTCAGAGCTATAGAGGAGACCAGGTGCCACAATCTGCCATTCATTAACATATGCCTTCAATGACAGGGATGAGGTATAGTAGACAAAATTACTTCTTGCTATGAGTATGAATTAGCAACATGCAGCAACAAGCAAGTAATAATAGCTGTGTGGGTGAGAACCTACAGGGGGCAAGAAAAATAGCATCAGCCGGAAAAGGGGCAAGCGCACCTGCGAGACGGCTGCAGGAGGCCACAGAGCACAGCTCCCCTGAATACCACCTCAAAGGTCTCAGAACACAGTGACCCTAGCTCGGGGAAAGCCCATTGGCACGAGGTGGATGGAACACATTAGAATCTCCAGATGGTTGAAGACAACCCACCCTCAGCTGCCGCTGGAGCTGTCAAAGGCAGGCAAGCTACAGGCACCGCAAGGTGGCCAAGAGCTTAAAATAACAGTTTTTGATTCTCTGTTGCCTGCGGCCTTAACCTTTAGGACGGAGCAGCTGGAGCAGTGGTTCTCAACCTGTGGGTCACGACCCCACCTTGGGGTCAACCGACCTTTTCACAGGGGTCACCTAAGACCATTGGAAAGCACAAGTCTTTGCATCACGATTCTTACAGTAGCAAAATTACAGTTAATCAAGTAACAGTAAAGTAATTTTATGGATGGAGGTCGCCATCACATGAGGAGCTGTGTTAGGGTTGCAGCAGTAGGAAGGTTGAGAACCACTGAGCTAGAGAGAGGCAGATGAGCATTGCAGAAAGAGGGTGGGTGGGATCAATATTAGAATTGAAGTAGTCGGGGCTGGTGAGATGGCTCAGCGGTTAAGAGCACTGACTGCTCTACCAGAGGTCATGAGTTCAAATCCCAGCAACCACATGGTGGCTCACAACCATCCGTAATGAGATCTGACACCCTCTTCTGGTGTGTCCGAAGACAGCGACAGTGTACTTACATATACTAAATAAATCTTAAAAAGAAAAAAAAAAGTCTGAAGTAGTCACAGTGTCCAGATAGCCATGAACTTGGCATCTGAGTGTTCTTTGTGTTCGGTGTCTTAACTTTGATTTTCTCTAGCAAGCTGCTATTAAGGAAAGCAGAGAACCCGCTCCCAGGGCCTGGGGGCGGGGGGCGGGGGCGGGGAGCTTTGTTCTAAGATGTTACAAAGACCCTTGATAGCCCCACCCCACCCCAACAAACACCAACTTCATCTCTTCTACATGGATCCAGGAAAAATGTGCATTTTGTTATACTTACAAAAATCCCGTGGCAGTGTTCTCAACCTATCATTCCTTTTCAGAGCTACTTCCTAGTCCACTGCAGAAAAAAAAAGTTAGCAATTAATTTTTCCTCGGTTAATCTTTGTATATCAAGTACCGTTGTTTCAAAAACCACAGTGGGAGGTGCACTCACCCTTTGGGCTTTTAAGGCCTCTTCACTGGGGAAAACTGCTCTAAACTGTGTGAGTTCCTAAAATTAATGATGAGATGCTATTGAGTTGATTGCATTAGTGCGGTTTAAATTTTTCTTTTTCGATGTTCTGTACTTAGCACAAGCAAAATCATGCAGTCGCTGCCTCATTTCTCTTGATTTCTGCCTCCTTGGAGTAACGTGTCTCCCTCCGGAGGCCCCGTCCTGCCTAACAGAATGGACCCTTTCCATCCATCTCTAGCGGTATGCAGCTCCTGCAAGTGAGCCGAGACCACGGCACCCTTGGGCAGCGCAGAGAACTCGGTACTAAAAATCACCTGAGAGAAAATAGCTGAAATTGCCTGCATAGCACACGGCACTGAAGCAAGAGGAAAATTTCTGCCTCCAAGGATAATTGCTTCTCTCGTTTCTCACAGTTCTTCATTCACGGCACTCATTTATTTTAAATCGTACTATTCACTTTGAATTTCTAGAAGAGAGGGTTTCTGTTATTGTGGTGGTAGTTTTGGTTTTTTTTTTTTTTTTTAAATACAAAAGAAAGGTAAGATTCAGGATCCAGAAAGGTGTGTGTCTCTTCGGCGACACATGCATGTATTCTTAATCACCCACTCTCCTCCTTTGCGACTTTCTTTCCTAATAGATGCTTGGGCTCTGGAGACTACTGAGACAGAGCTTCATTAGAAGCAGCCCTCTTTTACTCCCTTTCCTCTATGCCTTCCCATCCTCTCGCCCCTCCAGGAGCTGCTTTCCCTGACCAAATAGTGCAAGGAAATTCTTTGCAGATCTGTTTCTTTTAGGGCAGGGAACAACCATGGACACAGATTTCCCATTCCAGGGGCTACTCATTTCCTCTCCTCAAAGTTTGGTTGAGCAGGGACCTGGGGTTTGCTCTCCACCTACAGTGCCAGGGGCTGGCTGCCCAGCAGCCCTGTGCAGAAGTGAGAATTAGGTTTTGTGCTTTCCATGGGCAAGCAAGTTCACCTTTCCCATATAGGTTTCTGTTGTTGTTTGACTTTTAAAAAAAAAGTATACATTTGTATTTCTAATGAATGCATAGTAATTGAATAATGTAGTATTGGCATGTGCACGCGCATGCGCACACACACCTTGGCTTTGAACATGAGCATGCCTGGCAAGAGCTCGGACTGCTTCTACTCTATTTCACCTGCCCTGGCTTTGGCTCCTTCCAATACATTAATAGAGCTGTTTCTCCTCCAGGGTGTGTAGAAGCTGGCCATAGGCACAAGGAGAGTCTCAAGAACAAAGCAGGGCTTTTTGCAGCCTTCCTGTGGTCAGATGCCATGCACAGCACACACAGGGGTTACCCCTGCTCCAACTCTGCTGCCAACTGCCTAGCCTGGTGTGGAAATTGGAACATCAAAGATATAGGACTGGTGTAGCCTCGTGGTCCAGGTCTCAGAGATCACGAAACCTAGTTTATGGTGTGGCTGAACATTTTCTTACTTCATGTAAGTTTTAAAAGCCATCTGTACTTTCTTCACTGTGGCACATTTATATTGAGTGTTATTCTAGTTGTACCACTATATTCTGTA
>JADRCC010263975.1:0-12550 GCA_019843855.1 Hylomyscus alleni | reverse complement strand
ATTATAGCTGTCTCCTGAGAGGCTCTGCCAGAGCTGGACCAATACAGATAAAGATTTACACAACTAAACATTGGACTGAGCACAGGGACCCCAATGGGGAAGTTAGGGCAAAGAGTATAGGAGCTGAAGGGTTTTGCAACCTCATAGAATGAACACCAGTATCAACCAACCAGAACCCCAGAGCTTCCAGGGACTCAAGTACCAACTGTAGAGTACACAGCAGTACTCATGGCTCTATCTTGATATGCAGCAGAGGATTGCCTTATCTCAGAAGGGAGCCCTTGGTCCTATGGAGACTTGATGACCCAAGATAGAGGAACTCTAAGCCATTGAGGTGGGAGTGAGTGGTGGGGTGGGGGAGAAACCTCAAAGAAGCAGGGGGGAGGGATGAGGGGATATAGGGCTTGTGAAGGGGAAACTGGGAAGGCCGATAACATTTGAAATGTAAATAAAATAACCAATAAATTTTTTTAAAGTATTTGAGGAAATATTTGACACCGTAAAAGATAAAATCAAATGGGAGGATATTAAAGGGAGTGGTGGCCATGGGAGAGATTTAGTTTAAGCATCTTCCTTTGGGTAACTTTCTTAGGCATCTCCCATGGAAGAAGCACAGGGAAGCATACTCACATATATATTCAAATACTGAGCAAGCCCCTCTTGAAAAATACTTATTGGGAGAGCTAGACAGTAGAGAGTACATCAGGATACTCTAGACTGTGGATGTGTGCATGTGTATATGTTTTTGTGTTGGTACAAAGAATGTTGTTATTGTCATTCTCTACTTTTCTTTCTGTGGATGCCTTTCTCACATATCAAACAAAAGTCTCAGGTACAGCATGGTTTTAGAGATCCAGTAACTACCTGACATTATCTAAGCAATCTTTCTCTGAATTACTTTTGAAACGTTTTGTTTTCAAATGTTTAAAGTTCGTGGCTTCAAGCTCTTCTTGACTATATCAAATGAAACCTATACTATTCATTTCTCTGTTTTTCATTATTCAAGTAGTGATATATGTGGAATATATATATGTGGAATATATGTGGAATGCCACTTCATATATGGCATTGCACTAATAGCTTGAGAAAGGAAATTGAAGATGTTAGGATGTTGACTATGGTAGTAAAGACAGAGAAGCAAATACAGATATCTGAAACAATGTAGAAATGCTGTTCAAAAGTATGCATAGAGAATCACGAAAATTACAGAATTTTATGCCAGTTAGGCATGGATGGAAGTAAAAATTTCAACTAGGCTGTTCTGAAATATCCAGAGAACCCCTGTAACCACTGGACACTAGAGTTGATAAATTATCTACTTACCTAAATTCAAAATAATGTAAACTATCATATTGTAATGCTATTATTAATCCTAACCCATCTTGAAGGTATTTTCAATTTTCTTTCATTTACAAAATTACATGTCTTATTTAACACGAAAAAAAATTTCAACTAGGTATTACAGGAGATCGCTATAATCAGAATGTTGCTATATCATTCTAGGTTAAATGAATAGACAGCCACCTGTACAGGGGAGTCATCAGGACAAGAAAGAAGATGGTATGGCCTGGTAACAATGTTTTCATCCAGAGAATTGTAGGAAGGGCAACTATAAGATGTGTGATTAGAAAGCCATTGCTCACTGTGTTAAGTAGTTTAGATTAATCTACAAATAATGAACTGGAAACCAAAGGATGATATAATCTTGTAGTGTATTGGTTTGGTTAAACTGTGTAATCTTGTAGTGTATTGGTTTGGTTATACTGTGGCGAATGTACTGGCAGACTGAAGGGCAAACTTGAAGACAGTGATGGTTAACAGATGACAGATGATGACAGCCTGAGTCAAGGGGATTGTGCTAAGAACGTGTAAAGGAAGAAATATTGGCCAAACAGGCTTGCTATTCCAAAACAGAAGGAAATGAAAAAAAATGCTTGATAATTTTACCATATTTTGAACACAGCAATAATGAAAACTGAGGACTATTTATTTCCGTGAAGGAAGATGACACAGTCAAAGGGAGTTATTAGGTAAAGAAGGAAAAGACACTGAATATGGAGGAATAGAAAAAATTCCTAATCCCTAGGTACACTTAGACATCTTTAATGATAATATAGCCAAATACTGGGAAAATTTGTAGCCTAAATGTGTTTATTTAATAATACTGTAGAGTGAGAAGAACTGATTTGGGGAGCATCCATACACAGTCAGTTAGTAACCTGCTCCATGTACACAAAAAAGCTAAAACTAAAAGAAAACCTAAAAAACAAAAGTAAACAAAAAAATCCCACTTTCTAGAAGAAAAGGCTCAGTCCATCATGAATTTGCAATATGGATTTAAACAATCCCCAATGTTCTTAAATAGAGCAGAAGAGGAAAATGCTTCCTTAGTGTCTAACATGGAGCTCTGTAATTTAAACCTTCAACTCTGTCTAAGAGAAAAAATGATGAATTACAGCTATTTCAACAGTGTATGTTTAAAGGTATTTTGCTTTCTTTTATTCTTGGAATAAACAAACATGCACCACTCTGTTAGTAGAAAGGTATCTCATAAAGAAATTCATGTATTTTTATAAATTGTTGAAATTATGTTTTCTATGCCTATAAAATGTTTTTAATCAAAGCATTTCTAGAAAAACTTCCTAGAATGGGCAGCTCCAATAATCTACAAAGCAAAAACATGTATACTTAACTAGTTTGTTATTTTAAAGATCTCAAGAGACGGAAACTATTCAATCAAGTAACAGAAAGGGAAAGGCCATAGTAAACTTGATAAGGTGTTCATGCTTTATAAGATTATTACTATTATATTGATTTCCCTCTGCAGTTTTAAGCTTTGTAGACTTTATAGCAGCCCAAATGTTGTAGAACTAATCTAATATTACTCCCAAAAATATCATCAATGGAAACAATAACAAAAATCCAAAGACTTATTAGAAGCCAAATAAAAAACAGTACTCCTCAGGGAATCAAAATTCTACAGCAGATGTGATATCAAATAATATGTATACCAAAAAAAATCAATGTAGGAATAAAGCTTAATTCTATGGTTTAATATTGGAGCAAAGTGCTCTACAATGTAGGAATTTGTAAATGGGGGAAATCAAATACTAATATAAGTTTTGAATGAAGTCCCACCAGAAAATAATAAGTAACAGATACAGAGTGAAATTAAAGATGTGAATTATAAACCAAATTATAAAATATATATTATTTTACAAAAAATGCTTATAATTAAAATGATGCACTGTCCTTTGGGGACATTGGGGATTGTATAAATCCATATTGCAAATGCACAATGGGCTGAGCCTTTTCTTCTAGAAAGTGGGATTTTTTGTTTATTTTTGTTTTTTAGGTTTTTTTTTAGTTTTAGCTTTTTTGTGTACATGGAACAGGTTACTAACTGGCTATGTATGGATGTTCCCCAGATCAGTTCTTCTCACTCTACAGTATTATTAATTAAACACATTTAGGTTTTTGCCATAATCCAAGTGTCAATTTCAATTATAAAAGCATTACTGGAATGTGATTTTGATATTACTTAGTCTTTAGCTATTTTGCATGATTGTAGCCACATACCTTATGCAAGACTAACCACTGCACAATCTATGGTGTACTCCATAGTCTGGAAAGAAAAACTATTTAGAAGTTCTTGTTCTCTCCATCTCTGTGTAAATGATAATGTTGGTAAGTATATTCAATACACAATGGGTTCTTCTCCTCAAACCATTTTTAGATGAAATGTCAATACTAATACTTTCCTTATAGAGTATCAATCAGTTTCTGAAATGCATTTTCAAAATGAAAATAGTGTCAACTGATTTGTGTGATCTTATTTGTCTCATGCCTTGAAGTGTTCGAAATGAAGCAGTGCAGGGCATCTTCTCTCTGAAGCTTAAGCACTTTAATAGGACAGATCATATAATGAGACTCACTTCCTCTAAGGCTGGGAGGTAGATATTATATAATAAGTGATTCTCTATGTTCTTGACTACACACAATTGTAAAGAAGCATATGCAAATTCTGTCAGTAAATACAGATTACAGGTGATTTTTATATCAAGTGAATATTATATGTAGAATGACTATACTGCTTTAAAAGAACATCAATTGATTTATTTCTAATCATGTAGTAAATTTCATTTTTTATTCTATGTTTGAGAGTTATTTATGCAACCTAAATTTTCCATTAATACATTCCAATATCAGAAAGCTGGCAAATGGGAAAATTCAAATTAAAACATTATTGTTTCTAACTATAGAGTGCTAGTTATTTCCATTACACCACTACTTTGATAATATTTTCAAATTGTCTAGAAATATTAGGGAAACAAGAGTATTCTCAAAAAGACAAGACCATCTTTTCTAAGTTAAGATCTCTATTAATGAGGCCTGTTCTTTGCAATACAATAAAAAGACACATGGCAATAAAACTAAATGTTAGGTAGAGGTTGATGGTCAGCTCTGCATTCTCCACGAGGTATCTTTGCCCAAAATAGAATGAGACACCTCCTTTGGATGGATGAATTCCCACAAAATGGCACTGTCTGCTAGCTCAACTACAAAGGAACCACAGTAAATAGAGTGTAGATTATAAATAAATTGCAGAATTAAGTATAAAGGTCCTACCTTCTCCTGATAGTAAAAATAATTTGTTCATCCAGCTCTTAGGTCCTGATGACTATCCAGTGTCACTACTGAATTTTTCTCCGATATTGTTGCTTTAGAATACATAGGAGGCAGTCTGCTTTCTTTATCTATATCTTTCCAGTATTGGTCATCATTAAATCCTATTGTTCTTCTAACATTTAAAGAAGACTATACCCACTAACAAGTAATTAAAAGCTATGTTATAAGATGTTGAGGTTTTCTAATTTTGACTATCCTTAAAAATTAAAATGATTAGACAAAAGTTTATTTAAACTGGGCATTATAAAGGAAAAAATTCAGAATCATGCTATAAACTCTAATAGTTACACAGACATGCAATTCTATCTTAGATAATTCAGAGTAGTTATGTGTCCAGTAGGAACACACCATTTGATTCATTTTATTTCTTTTTTTCCCTGCAACATATATAGGCCACATCTTGGGCATACAAAAGCAGTTGACCCTATCATCCTACTTACATTAGGCATTTCAGCCCATTATGTCAAATTCTATGATGGAAAAAATACTTTGAGTATTATTGGTATGGTAACTAAAGTGAAATAGTCTTCTGGGATAGTTTGAATTTAAATATACTGTCATTTTGTATGAATTAAGATAATGTAATTCATAGTCCTCACAAATAGAAAATGTTTAAAAAAAATATGATGATTTTTATCTCCAGAGCTCTATGTGAGTAAAATTTTTACTTCTAACATGCTAACTTTTATGGAAATTTTAGGGGTTTTACTTATAGATACATTTTAAGAGTTTGATTATCACTTGTCCAACTTTTAATGTATGTAAGGTAACTCGGGAAGTGCTTGATTTGAATATTCTTCACGTAAGCTTTAAGGAAATTCTATGAATTAGGCATCCATCATCATCTTGATGTCCATTTTGTAAGTGAAGAAACAAGATTTAGAGATGAGAAATAACTGATTCAAGGCCACTCAGCTAGAATATGGCATGGGGTATAAACCATCACTTCTGGTCCTTTTAGTTTCCCAGCTAAGCTCTCACTACTTCTGAAACCCTACTTTCTAAGTTGATGTTAGCAATGAAAATTTAAAGGAGCTCTGATATTAAGAAGTAGCTTCAAAATGTCAATAACAGTACCTTAATAATTTGCAAATGAAGCAAAATTTCTTCTTCAAGATTCAAGTTACAGGGTATTCAGAGTGGAACTAAACCTTAGCATGTATAAAAATGTGAACAAACTCTTATTAAACTATGGTGTTTAAAGTAAATGTGAACAATATACTGCTATTGTTTTTTCTTTGTAGAGAGAATAATTAACAACAGACTACTCTTAATTTTTTATTAAGGATAATTATATACATATATACATATAATTAATACATATATTTAAAGTGAAATGATGCTTAAATAGTTCACTTGAAAGCCTTACTCTCACACATCTAAATATATCTGTTATTTTACAAACTATATTAATTAGTATATGCAATTTCATGTGACTATGCTTTTAAAGAAAAATTCTAAAACAAATATACCGAAACCATGAAAATACATTATTGTCATTGCAGACACTATGAAACATCCCAGAAATGTTTTCTGGTTTTGGCTTTGTTTTTGATAATTTTTGGAAGGGGTAACGAGGAGAGGTAATATCATTTGAAATGTAAATAAAGGAAATATCTAATAAAAAAGAAAAAAAGAAAAAAATATATAAGCTATGTTTTGAGCAATATTATTTTTTGCAAAAGAGAAAGCAACAGTTTTATGAAAAGTTGAGAGTTGGTATATTTAAAAGCAGATTGTTGTGAATTTTGGTAAAGGAAAATATGGAAAATATATGAAGGAAAAATTGTCTCTTGATAAAAGATTTTCAAATCACATGGACTAGCAGAATTGGCTATTTGTTTCTGAGTAAAGAGATTACTAATAAGAATCAAAATGTTATGCCTCATAAATGATACCAATCTTGCCTACTCTTGTTTCTCATTTCTATTCAGCAGTTTATGTAAATTTAGAATGCAACATCTCAAATTGGTGATCAATGCATAATAGGACAAGCCAGGATTCAAAATCCCAAACTGGAGTGGTAGGAGAGATCCAGAAGATCAAATACAAATGAGGAAGAAGAAGAAGAAAAGGGGAAAGAGGAGGAAGAGGAAGAGGAGGAAGAGGAGGAAGGGGAAGAAGAGAAGGAGGAGGGGCAAGAAGAGGAGGAGGAGGAGGAAGAGGAGGAGGAGGTAAAAGACTGATGGTTAACTTTCAGAAACCAAGCCAAGAAAAATGTGAATAGCAATTTTCCTAAATAATAGGACTAAGGGAGTCAATATTAGTTTGATATGATTCCAAAAATCCAATATGTGTTTGAATTACTTTAATAAATATGTATTATTTTGAAAAATATACTGAAGAGATTTCTGTGAAATAAGACTTTAAGTCTTGACATATGGGATAAAATTTTCATAACCTGATCAGTCAGGAAAAACTCAAGGTTAATTTATAAAGGTTCATATTTATAGGAATACTCAGAACCTATTTGCTAACGATTGCTTTTCAAACTTACTTGACATTAGACATTGAAACACTTCTTTTAGTAGTGTGCCACTGAAACCTGACATTTAAGCAAATGTCCTTGAAGAAACATTGAACAAGAGCTGATGTAGGAAGAAGTGAATTGGTTCTCTGAAATGAAATTTAGTTTAAAAACAGACAATATCAAAACATCAGATGTATACTACTTTATGTAATTAGGTTTCCTTCTAACCTTAAAAGTTTGTAACACTTGCTTACCTAGACTTAATGAATTCTTGGTTACCTAGTATATACTTTCCTGTCAATACACCTAGGACAGACTATTTTGGTCTTCAGAAAATTACTATAGTGATAATTAAATGGTGGAAATAAATGGTGCCTCTAGTGACCAATCACTTGCAAAAGCTATGTATAGCAACTATATCAGAATTGGAGCATTCTACCCTGAATAGATGGTCACTAAGACTCAGGAAGTAAACAAAACTTACAAGGCTCAGAAAGTACACAATGCTTAAGTATCAGGTAGTCCCTAAAATCTACATGATTTCCAAGGTCCCTTACTAAGGATTTATAAGCAGTAATAAATTCTGTGAACAAGAGACCTTCTGACATGCTGAGCCACATGAAAGTTGGACTGAGAGTTCCAGGCATGCAGCTTTTCCAGAGTCATTATCCATGCTGGGGGGATTTATTTCGCCATTAGACTATCTTCGAGCCACACATGTTCATGTAAGTAACCCTTCACCCATACTCCT
This sequence comes from Hylomyscus alleni, assembly GCA_019843855.1. Lineage (NCBI taxonomy): Eukaryota > Metazoa > Chordata > Mammalia > Rodentia > Muridae > Hylomyscus > Hylomyscus alleni. The sequence goes on along the minus strand of JADRCC010263975.1, from coordinate 4,640 downwards.
ATAATGGACACCAATAAATAAAGTGGATCAGTAAGCTAGAGTTTCCCAGCATCACTTTTTAATCTATCATCTGGATAAAGAGACATTTGTTCACATCTTGTCAGGAAAAGCCATACAGCTGGGTGGCTATTCAACGATCTTAAACTTTGATAAAATAGTTAGAGAGGCTGACCTTGAAGTACATTCCTACAGTCTCAGAACTAAAGAGAAGGCAAAGAGGTCATGAATTTTAATTCAGCCTGAGTTATATTTTTAAAAATCCTATCACTGGCTCACATAAGTGGGTAAACAAGATTTTTGTGAGAAAATGAAATTAGATTGGCACTCTGTTGCTCATGCTCAGATACAGTGTAACCAAATGGATAGATAGCCAGCTTTCTAGTATGCGAGTAGGCATGTTAGTTGATTGGTCAGCTTCTAAACTCACTATTATTGACATACCTATCCTTACGTTAGGATAATTTATCTAGTCCTATGTACTAAAGTGTAGTCGGACTTGATTCTAAGTGTCTGCTGTGCTTTTCGAAGAACAAGTTCAAACAAGCAGGTATATTTTGATCTTTCTTTTTCACATTCAAAATAATGTTAAATAACTATTCCAGAGAAATTTGCTGGGCTACTCTTTAAGCAATCAACAATTAATAGTTGAATTAGATACAGGCATGGAGTTACTAAGTTCATTATGTCTACAAGTTTTCAATAGAACCACCCTATTTTTCAATGTGTACATGTGTGTACAACTAAATTTTATTTCAACATGTATGCAAGTATGTGTACATGTGTAATGTTGACATTTGGACACGTATAAATAAATGGAAAAGTTTATTTCTACAAATTCAAAAGGTTTATAAAGCAACATGAAAAAAAATGAAATCTAATATTAATTGTAAAGAGCTAAAGCTATTACCAAATATTTTAGATAACTTTCATGGAATCCAACTATCACTGATTCTTAATTCCTTCAACATGATTTACCAAATGAGTTAAAATTGAAGTATGCATCACAAACACTGTTCAATGTTTCTTATTTTGATTCTGAGGTAATATGTTTCCGATGGGGGAAAAAAAACCCTAACAATATGAATCACATGATTGCACAGACACTTTCAGAAAAGTCTGTTGGTGTTTTTAAAGGACTGTCAGTCAAGCAACTCAAAATTCCAATAAAGTCACTAATTCAGAAAATATGTTTCTCTCTTCACTATTATTTACTGTTATAGTTGTGGAAATGCACCATGCTTACTGATATTTCATTATCAATATGGCTTCCTTCTGCTCAAAAGCTGATATTTAAATATTTTAATCCAACTAATTTCAGATTGTCTGTGTCTTGCTGTGATCTCAAATAACACCATAAGGTCTATTTAGCACAATAACTTGAGCATTGCAGGCATAGATAAACATGTGTTGTGTGACAGAGAAAAAGAATGGATACATTTTAAATCCTGAAATTTACTTTGAAGCAGCACTGGGATAGAGACTGCTTGGGATTGTGTTTGGCTAGGATGGATGAAAACAAAATAAGACAACATTGGTTTCAATTATAACGAAATCCTCCCATTATTGCTTTTTAAGTGTTTAAGGTAGAAGTAGTTAAATATAAATACAACATTAAGGAAATAAAACCCACAATATCAAATCAAAATGGAGCATATTCACCTTTATATTCTCAAAGAGAATGAAGGGGTAAGTTTTGCTTACTTGTTCTTTGAATACGTGGTTGGAGGACATCTTTTGCCCAGGAAACAATCTAAATGAAATTTACCATCGAATTCATATACAGAGTAACAGCAATTGCTGAATAGGGACTACAACCTAGTTGCAACAACATTTTAATTACATTTCAATGTAAGACTATAAATTAATTACTCCAGATAAAATACTGTAGTATACTAGTTACAAAATGGCTAATTGGTCCATCCAGAACTTGAAGGAGACTAAAGAACTTTTTATTTAATATACAAGGACAATAATGAATGAACAACCACCAACAAATTATTTCAAGGACATAAACATTTATTCCAGGCCAGAATCAATACTACAATAGATCTAGTTTCAGCTTCATTTGTTCCAAAGTCATTGGTTAGCACCAGAAGCCTCACTATTTATTTCATCCTTTGAGCTGCAAAAGGAGCAAAAGGGTTTTTTTAAAGGTGTGTGTGTGTGTGTGTGCGTGTGCGTGTGCGTGTGCGTGTGCGTGTGCGTGTGCGTGTGCGTGTGTGTGTGTGATGCTCTATGCTCTTCTGAACAGAAGCACACAGAAGCATTAATCTATACAAGGAACTGCCATTAGGGAAATGCTCTTGTCAGAGAATAAGCTTGATTAGGATATGCCCAGATTACGTAATGATTACCTTTTCTTATATACTACAACCATTCTTTAAAAAGTGACATTATTTCTCTAGTCTTTACAGTAAAGCTATGCTTACTGACTTTTCCTAAAATCACAATGATGAGAAAATGAAGCTTATAATTTGGGACTCTAACAAAGAAATCAGAACAACATCACATCAGGGGCAATTTTGCCCTCTCTAGCACACTGAACATTGATCTTCAGAGACTAAGTGACCAAAGAAAGTAGCTTCCAGTGAATAGGAATGCTATCCATTGCATCTCCTCTTTGGAGGATGCATTCTGTGGATCTAGAAACCAGAAGTGACAATAGTGCTGTACCATATCAGAAACTTTAAAGGTTAATGAATTCGGGCATAAAATAATGTCAGTGCCATAAAGAACTCATAAATACAAAATATAGGAAAACCACGGAAACACTCCTCACACTTTTGAGCATGGCGGAACCCTGGATGATAAAACCACTATGGACTCTTAAATTATTCTTTTAATAAACGTGGTGGAGTATTATACTGTATATCAATATTTATGATATCAGTTAATGACAGTTCATGGATGCAGAATGCAAAATGCAGTCTACCTCAGTTCAGTTGTACTCTGCCTAGGTAATTACTTCTAGATTGAAAGCGGGATTCAGTTCAACTTGGATAATAAGAAAATAACTTTATAATTTGGCAAAGTAGATACGTAATTAGCAGTAGTCTTCCCCTTTGTCATAAACATATAACCACACTGAGGTTGATCTGTAAAATAGCCCAGGGATAGCTGAAATTAGTATGTATTCTATGTCATGTCAATTATTTATTTATAGAATTCATAAGTGGGACAACTTTAAAGCTGAAAACTAGGGGAGATATGTATGTCAAAACCATTAAAAATTAAGCTTATAAAGTAGTAACTAGAAGTGTGTTGTGTGTGTGTGTTTGTGTGTGTGTGTGTGTGTGTGTGTGTCTGTTTATCTACTGTGATGAATCTGAAAAAGTAAGAGATATAGTACAATCTGAGGAATTGGGTTATATGTGGTGGGATGGATAGGCTGAGTCTGAATTTCAAGTGGTTTATGTAGTGTCCACTTAATGAGTCAAACAAGAGGAACATGCAAGAAACTCAGAATCTGGCTTAAAGCCATAAAAGCAAGGGACGTTACAGTTAGTATCTAGTCATAAGGTACTTATCATCTTTTCTTAGCACTTCACAATAACACCAATCAGGGCTTTAAGACTACCAGGTTTGATCAGTTCATGTGTCTGAGCATCTAAATGTAATATAAAAGTACACAAATTTTATCAATAAAAAAGTACATTTTGGATGACTAAAACAGCATCAATCATTTCTTTGTTTACCCAATTTTATTTTATTTTATTTTTTAGCTTATAAAATGTGTAATTTTATTTAACACAGTTCTACAGACTAGGAAGCCCAAGGCCAAGGTACCATCAAATGAATTTAATTTTTTTTGGAAGAGAAGACCATTATAACTTTATTGTCATAAAGTCATTCCATTACCATAAACATCTACTCCTGTAGCATTTTGTTTCACATGGGAGCCACAAACAGAAATTGTAGAGGTTATTCTACTTAATCCACAATTGGAGAAAGATTAATAAATATACTCTAAAATTATCTGTAATCATTTTTATCAATAGCTAATAACTCAATGTCACAACCAAAATATGTTTTGACATAGTAGTGCTACCAAGAAAACAGAGTATGTGTAAGAATTATATTCAGTTTTTAAGCAGTTTTAAGACATCTGACCTTTGTCTTGCTAACCCTGCTAACTAATCATTTCTGTAGCCACCTTAAATAGCAAACTCTACAAGTAAACTCTTGATAATTAAAATGAGCACATCATTATACTGTTGTTAGTTGATATAACTATCGTATACCAAATAGACACGAAACTCTATTGCTTTACAGATAAAAAACTACAGATAAACACCAAAATTTAAAGATTAAAAAAATATATTCCATGGCTCCAGCTGCATATGCAGCAGAGGATGGCCTTTTTGGCCATCAATGGGAGGAGAGGACCCTGGCCCAGCGAAGGCTCGATGCCCCAGTGGAGGGGAATTTCAGGGAGGGGAGGCAGTAGTGGGTGAGTGGATAGGGGAACATCCTCATAGAAGAAGGGGAAGGGGAATGGGATAGGAGGTTTCAGGGGGACCAGGAAAGGGGATAACATCTGAAATGCAAATAAATAAAATATCTAATAAAAAAGGGGAAAAACGTGGTTAGTTTGTTTTTAACAACACTCTGAATCCTGCATATGACTTTTTTTTTTTTTT
>JADRCC010263963.1:0-20381 GCA_019843855.1 Hylomyscus alleni | reverse complement strand
ACACACACACACACGCGCACGCACACACACACACACACACACACACACATGGGGGGGGAATTAACAGCTGTTTGGGTGTGAATTTAATCCAGTATACAAAAAAGTCTGACTTACAAAATTATATAGGAATGCAGTTTGTATATTAAATAACACTGTAAAAATTGATTTTGATGAAGTTTCAAACAGAAGTAGAAAAATGAACATTTTCTTCTTGTCAAATTTTTCCTCACAGAACAAGTTTTCAAATCAGTTCTTCTAAGTAGGTCACTGTGAGAAATGTATGCGGTGACTAGTTGTGAGATTAATTTTCAGAGAAGCCGAATATAGCAGGTGTTAAGTGTGCTTGTGTACGTCTTCAAATTGTAGTTAGGAAGGGATGTGCTTCTTAGAAGATGTTGTTGTTGATGTTATAGACTTGAACTTTGAGAAAGAAAAAAAAACAAGTCTTAGCTTAGTTTTCCTTTTTCCTTCTTTGCTCTAAACTTTAGATTGTAAAGCATGTACTTGTGAGCTTATTAAGGACTATTTTCAAAATTGAAATATTCATTTATAGTCATTGGTGTAAATGAATCTGCTAATATTTAAATGTAACACTTGCTTGTTTTTTTCAGAATATGGTTACATCTTTTCAGATTAGCACATTTATAACACTAAGTTCTGTAAACGTCATTAAATCTTGAAATCTTTAGTTTATTAAATTCTCTAGGGAAGTGTGTTTGTGAATTCAGAATTGATTGGTATTCCTTGTCCATTCTGACTGTTTAAAAGTCATATTTTTTGACATATTGTCTTTATTAAAATATTTCTACCACCTGTCTAAATAAATGCTCTGGGTTTTTTTTTTTTTTTGTATCAAAAAAAGTATTTGTGCCGGGCGGTGGTGGCCCAGGCCTTTCATCCCAGCACTTGGGAGGCAGAGGCAGGGGGATTTCTGAGTTCGAGGCCAGCCTGGTCTACAGAGTGAGTTCCAGGACAGCCATGGCTACACAGAGAAACCCTGTCTCGAAAAACCAAAAAGAAAAAAGAAAAGAAAAAGTATTTGTGCATACATAGTAATAGTGACAGTTGTTGGGCTGAGTATAGCTAACTGAAAGAAAGAATTCTCTACTTCTGAAAACTTTAAGGATGTTTCTTGATGAATCTTCCATTTATTCAAAGTGGTTGCAAACATTTTCAGCACCAGAACAGACAAGAAATGATGATTTATGGGACTAGCTGTAGGTCTTACTTGGTTCACCATGAAAACTGTTTTCATAGAGGATTTAAATGAACCCAGCTGGCTTAGTATTCTGTGAATTGCTGTAGTCATTTTCTGAGTTTAATCTTATGACTGATTTTGTAATTCTCACAGTGGGGGAAAGTCGACAACATGAGCAGCATTTAGTGAATATAATTAGTAAGTTTGAAAACAAATGCCTTTTTATTCTATAAAAGCTCTGTTCAAAGGGGATTTAAACCCTGTTTGAAACTGTTGTTCAAAATAAAACATGGCTACTGTGACTGAATGTGACCAGTCATGTTACAAGCTGTTTTCTGGTCAAATGAAGCCTTCTTAATGAATGCTTTGCACAACCTTAATAAGGAGAGCCAATGACAGCGGAAGAAGTTTATAAAGTGATAGTTTATACCGAAATAAAGGTCTATGATTATTTTAGACACCTTAGGAATTATTTATATCAATTTAAATACTTTTTCCATGCTGGTAATTATGATCATTTTTATTGAACCTTTACTCTCTGTGGGACTCAATGCTAGGATTTTTGCAGGGAAAATGAAAAATCAAACATATTTCCAATCTTTTTGGTTTATTATGAGCTAGCTGATACATATAGACCATTGTAATATTAAAGCAAAACAGAAGGAACAATGAATGCAGGGAGTGCCATGTGGAGGATCTTCCAGATAACAGCACACGTGAAAAAATAAATTATGTTAAAAACAATAAATAAATAAATTATGTTGCTTATAAATGCTGGGTAACTAACTACTAGGTAGTAATGTGTTCTGAGAGATGACATCCCACACTGTAAAACAACTGCATTACTGTGCAAAGGAAAGGGATAGTTCCTTGTATAACATGGATTTTAACCTTTTTTTCAATTTGATTTTCTCTGAAATGAGGGCAAGCACAAGTCCTTAATCTTTTTGTTTTCTTTCTTTAGGTTATTTTGATTTCTATAATTATATTATGTTATCTCAGAATACACGTTTCATTTAAAATTATTTTTTTTAATTTTCCTGCATATGAATGGTTTGCCTGTTTGTAAATATTTGCACTACATATGTGTCTCCTACCTTCAGAAATCAGAAGAGAGCTTTGGAACACTTAGAACAGAAGTGAAAGATAGCAGTGAGCCACCATGTGGACACTTGGAATTAAGTACAGTGAAAACTTGTCCTCTTGCAAGAATAGCAGGTGATCATAACCACTAAGCAAACTCTCCAGTCCCCTACACATTTCTTTTTATTTTACAGTAAAGTTGATTCTCAAGTTACTATGTACCGTCTGCATTAAGTGTTTGCTCATTTTCATTAGCATCTCTTATACAGTGACGAGTGAGTTTCATAGTAACATATTTAAGTCCAGGTATATCATGTATCCACTTCCCATTACCCTTTTTCTGCTCTACCTCTTAATTAAATGTCAGTTTTTTAATTAAAAAAATTCCATAAAATTTAGCGCTACGTTTTCAAAGCAATAATATAAGTGTATAACTAAAGCTCTTTTCTGTCTGGTCTAGGTGTGAGAGGATACACTTAGTCCAGCTGTAACTTGATAAACCAGTTTGGTTTGGTACTCATGAGTGTCTCCCCTTCTCTAAGGAAAAGGGGATGGAGGAGTAGGGTAGAGGGTAGGAGGGTGGGACTGGTATGAGATGATGCTGGAAAAAAATCCAGCTATTTTCTATTAAGCCAGATGTTAAAAATGACCAAAACACACACACACACACACACACACAAACCCCCAAAACAACAACGACAACAACAAAAAACTATATTTTGTGCATAACCCCCGTTTCACTCATCAAGCACAAAAACAAGCACTGCTTCCCATAGCAAGAGACTTCCATAACCTTTTCACAGCTGCATTGTCTGCAATAGGATATCACTAATATCCGTAAATGATTATTTCCAGAGGTGCAAAAACAGAAAGTTATATACTTAATATGAACTAAATTTGTATTGTAAACTTATGTAGAGAATTGAAGGTGAACAAATGATTAATTGAAGGAAGCTACTGACATCAATAAATGTCTGCAACTCCTAAACAGCTATGTCTCAGTGCTATTGATTTTGGTTTTCAAAGGTACATTGTTGACCACCTGAGTGACTCGTACACAATGGAAAGTCTCCGAGTCACTTACCTGCAGTATTGCCTATGCTTTTTCCCAGTGATGTTAATAATCTTTGAGGCTATGTCCAGGGAAAAACAACAAAGAACTGATTTTACTTACTTTCAAACTTCATACAGACAGGTTTAAGTAAAACTGCTCATTACAATGAAAGTTGAGTGCTTTTATTATTTGTATAAACCAAGCTTTATTGAAGAAGCTGTTTAAAACCCAAGAGATGCTTGTGCTTATACACTATTTTTGTACCAATTTAAAAAATAATTTGATTTTCTTAAAACTATTCTCAGAAGAATTTGTTTGGTAGCTTGATTAACTGAAAGCACTTCCAAGCAGATGACCTGCTTTTGTTTATAAAGTACAGCCATGTTTCATTAATTCATTGTGGCCTTTCCTAAATGAGCATAAATGGCTGTTGATTTGCCACTGGTCCTGGCTACTTCAGACTAATGCATCTGGAGTACGTTCTCCTTGAATAAGTGGGGCTACAAGAAAAACCCAGAGAAGGGGAGCATCGAGGGTACGAGAGCAGAATTTGTCTTCTCTGAGAAACTAACAGCACAAATGCCCTGCTGGGCCTGAAGGTGGCAATTGAGATGAATCCTTATTGCACTGAATGTTGTCATGGTTTCAAGTTTAAGCTCTGCTTTCACAGATTGCTACCATAAATTAAGTTAACAAGTGGAAAGCTCTTAAATTGCATGACTTTTTATACAATTGATATCATCTGTTCCCTTTTTGTTGGACGTGCTATTATAATACAGAAATCAGGAGTGTAAAATAGGGACAATCAAGCCTACATAAAGAATTAGGACATCTTTTCCAGTATAAATTACATTTGGCTGAATTAGTGTCAACCATGGTCATGTAACACCTTAAAAAACAACAAGTTTTGGTGACAGATTCAGAAATAAAGCCAGGAAAGCATGTTTTAGACCTGTCTGGTTGTAGCTGCAGAGCTAATGTCTTTATGGTAATTACAATCCTTAAAAGTACATTATCTTTCTCAGTGTTATTGCAGTGTGGGGGGAGTGTTGGAGAAAGCAATAATTTGTAAACAACCCTTGGCAGAGAGCACAGAACTTATTTAAAAAAAAAAAAAAGAAAAGAAACTAACATTAGAATTCACGTGCTGTATCAAGACTGGCAAGCAGTAGTAGGTGTTTTGATATATGCACTAAAGCATTCATGATTGCTTAAATATTAACTGTTCCAGGAATATATAAATATAATAGGGAGAAAGAAGCCATAATTAGGGTTCATTTTACTAAAAGAAATAAAGTTGAATGATATGATCACAGTGATAGATTATGTGATTTTTTTTCAGCGATTCCACCAGACTCTTCAAAGAAGTACCATTTGTTCTTAAGGTTATTTCACCCAGTATAGGTGTGTATTGATTGGGTCCTGTTGGTATGTGAGGGCTGTTTCCTTCACGTAGAGTAAGTGGGCATCTATTTATTAATGCAGGGCTTGTTAAGTTCAATGAGTTCCTTCTTGCCATTTGTATAGATATAAGAGGAAGAGAGTGGTCTAAAAGGGCACCCTTCTATGGACTGACCAATGCCCTCAGAGCTCCCAGAGATTCAACCACCAACCAAGGAGTACACATGGTGGGACTGATTGTTCTAGCAGCATTTGTATAGTGGAGGATTGCAAAGTCGGTCATCAATGGGAGGAGAGGCCCTTGGCATTGTGGGGGTTCTGTGCCCCAGTGTAGGGGATGGACAGGGCAGATGGGTGGGAGAGGGTGGGGTGGCGGGCATGTGGAGGGGGGAGGCAGCAGGGGTTCGTTCTTATTGTTTTTGTTTGTTCATTAAAAAAATAAAAAAAAGGGGGCGCCCTTCAAATGCAGTTTATTGGCATGGACCTCTGTCTCACATTTAAGTTTTAGCACCACTTCGATGTTAGACTTCCTTAAAAACATCTAGAAATGTTTCACTAGGGAGTATGTCTATAGCTTTACCATTGCATTTCTTTTATTCTTTATGTGCAATTCAGGTATTTTTCTATGATCACTATACATTCTACAGCCATTTCTACAAGACAAATCTCATGAAGTTAGCTACATAGAATCTTTGTAACACTCTATAGTTACAGTGTAAGATTGCTTTGGGGCAGCTGCTTAAAACCCACTGTTTTGTTCCTATATAACAACACATTCTCACTATTTACTTTCCACCTGAAATTGGGATACTGACTCTGCTAACACAGTATCAGCATATGCCTCCTTCATGGATGGTACTTTATCATTTTATTCTCATTTGTTTTCCAGGGACACAGGGTGGCTGCATTTTCTGTACGTATAATCTGTTGTGTATGGCCAAAATGTTAAGGCATTGGGCTCCGTGGAGCAAGTCTATTAGCCCTGAAATGTAGACCTGAGGAACATATAAACCCTCCAGATATTTTTGAGGGCAACTTTGAAGCCCAATTTTCCACAACTTAAAATTTGATTTTCTGATTTAAGGTTTTACTTAAACACAGTACACTAGACTGAATATGATGTAGGACTATAATTTTAGTGTACTTTTAAGGAAAAATGGGAGATGGTTTATATGACTTAAGAGCAGTATATCTGAAGCCGTCACAACATGGCACACACTGATAGATTGTTGTGCTCTTGTACCAGTAAGTGGTACAAGTTATACTACAGATCAATGTCATTTTCCATGAACTAATCAAGAACCATTAGATCTATCCTTTATTAGCCTCAAATTGCTACATAATTAATTCTCTAGTTTTAAATTGACACCAAGCTTTGAAAACACATCAAACATAATACTCATTATTTTAAAAATTGGAAGATTTTGTAGGTAAACTGTAGATAATTGCCTGAGTATCTCTTAACCAGGAAATTCTATTTACCATTGTGGCTCTCAAACTTTGGAATACATCAGAATTGCCAGGCAGAATACATCAGAATTGCCACATACCCTTTTTCTGATATAGCAAGACACGCTCTTGAGTTTTTAATTTAGTTGATGCGAATTTCTAACTACTACTGAGGTGAAGCCACTGCTCTTGATCAAGGGGGTCTCTATTCTATAAGGTAGCCAATACCCATTAATTATTTTTCTGTTTTATTTTTAAAGTACTGAGAATTGAACTCAGTGTTGTGTAAGCCTCCTGATAAGTTGTATCCTCAGCATAGTACCCATGGATTCTTGATTGTCTATTTTTATTTCTTTTAATTCCTATTATCCTCAGGCCTAATTATGCTGAACTTATTCAGAATGATAATTATAATAACTTTTGCCACTAGCCTCACCATTTTCCAGCTGCTGGCTCTACTGCCCCCTCTATTATCCCGTTATTATCCACAGTCAATATTTTGAATAAATTATTCTTACACATTACTTCCTCTTCCTGGCTATCCATTCCATTTAATTTTATGTCCTTGGCAGTATGCTGAAACAATACTTGAAGGTCACCAAAGATTTCTCTAATCATTGAATTAGCCTTAATTACCTTTGGCTTGTCTGGAGCATTTATTCATTGAACATTCCAGGGAGGAAAATCTGATCTGATCATAGTCCTCATTTATAAGGAGGTCACAATCTGGTGAGTGATACTGAGAATATAAATAAAATTATGTGTTTTCAAATAAATAGTACAACTACAATATGTATAAATCAGTATGGAAAAACAAAAGTGGTATTTATTAATTGCACTCAATGAAGTTGGAAAAGACTCATTACTATTGATGAACTTGCTTCCTGCATAATGGTTCCCCGTTTCAAACACCTTCTTCATAACCAGTAGCCCATTATTAAATACAGTAAATATTAAATCTCAATATGTATAAGTAAACAGGGTGTGTTCTGGCACCTGTCTTTATTAAGTATGTGAATTATATTCTTTATTAAGTATTTGATTATATTCTCTGTGTTGCCTATTGTCTTGGATAGGATTTTATTGCTGTGAAGAGACACCATGACCAAGACAACTCTTATAAGGGCAACATTTAATTGGGGCTGGTGTACAGGTTCAGAGGTTCAGTCCGTTATCATCATAGCAGGAAGCATGGCAATATGCAGGCATGCATGATGCTAGAGGAGCTGAGAGTTCTTCATCTTGTTCCAAAGGCAAACAGGAACACCCTGGCTTCCAGGCAGCCAGAAGGAGTGTTTCTTCAAGCCTACCCCCACAACGAGACATTTCCTCCAACGTGAGGACACCTACTCCAACAATGCCTCACCTCCTAATATCACCACTCCCTGGACTAAGAACATTCAAAAGACCAATTCACTGGGTCATTTTCAAGATTTACAAAAGTGCCTGCTCCATAGGCATACCACACATGGATAACACTAAAGCTGAATGTTTGTTCATTCTTTCCTCTTTCTCAGAGACTATTTACACATTGCTACGCTTTCCTTTCTAAAATTATCTTACTCTGAAGTTAGCATTTTCTGACAGGTTACATTTTTGTTTTTGTTTTTGTTTTTTTAGCCTAACAACTTGAAACATGTGGGGTCTGACTTTTCCTCTTTACACTTCCTGTTACTCATTGACAAAAATACATAATTTTTTTCACAATGACACAAATGCATCCAATTTTCCTCTTCTGTCTGACAACTCTTTATAATTGCATCAGTTCTTGGCATTTGCCACAAAGTAATTCAACATATTTTCACTTTTCTATGCAATTTCATATTTTCTACTAAATTTTATTTAGTTATATATTTTATAAAAAGATAAACAGAATTAGCCCTAGAAGTAAGTGTTGCTATACCAAGGGTATTTTGTATTTATGTAGTATTTCTGAATGTCACTAAAGATTAAAAAAATAGAATTCATTTAATTTCAGTTAGTAATCTTTATATAACAATTAATATAATTAAAACTACTGTATATATGGTTGATTAGTAAACAGCTCTCAGTTATTACAATGATTCACTCTTCTTTTCATTGATATTCACTAAATCACTTTAGCAAAATAATATAAAAATTTAAGCTTTTCAAATTACTTTTATTTGATGAAAGTACTATTTGACTTTTAGTGTTTGGAAATATGCACAAAGTTGGGATTATGGAGTAGCCCTGCCCCATGGCAGCTCATAAAAACATGTCAGATATCTCTCTTATGTCCTTCCTCAGTTCAGCTTGAAAAAGGAATAATCTGAAATGCAGAAAAAGTTGCCAAAAGGTACTTTACTTTTGGCTAGAATGGTCCTTGAAATGCTTACAGTGTAGTTGCCTGGAGATTTAGGCAAGATCTAGCTTGGTTACCTCCTTGTTTAGATATTTGATACTCGTATATATTTTTAACATTATTTCAAGAAACCAGGTTTCAATGCAAATTAATTTTGTATCCTAGTAAACTAACCCAATTATTTTGACATGATTTTATATATATTCAAATTAGATTACCTTTTTTGCAGAGATGAATATATCTAGCTTGTCTACTTACAAGAGCAAATTAGTAGATAAATATTAGTATTGATGAACGTGTTTTCAGTTGTCTTCTGCTGAAAATGAATGCCAAATGGACTGAGATAAAAAGATTACGGCTAGTATATGAATGATACAGGATAAGAAATTCTACATGCACAATATAAAGTAATACATTACACTAAGGGAAATAATTAGCATTATATTTTAATATTTCTCAGTTTTAAAGAATTGATCGAAAGGTTATACATAGAGAGAAAGATTTAAAAGATCACCTATTGGTCATCATTTCATTGGACTCTGTGGGGGATCTCAAGAATCAATATTGTTATATAGACTATAAACAATTTGTCTCCCACTCCAATTGGATATATTTCTCAGATTGACAAGGCAGATGCTTCGCCATATTTCCCCATGCTCTGAAGGGAATGTTATTGTTTTAAATAATCACATGTATATGCTTTCTATAAGTCCTATTGATTTCATTAGAAAGAATAACATTTTTGCTTAACCAATATGTTATCCTTTGTTTTTGTAGATTCAACCATTGACCATGGTAAATTACATAACTGAATTATATAGTTAGTGGAACTGATAGTGAATAAATATGAAAACACATTTCAGAGCTGGAAAATGGTTCAGTGATTAAACTGCTCCATGATCACATAAGGGATTCTCATTTAGACTCTTAGCAACCACATAAAACAAAACAAACATAAATAAAAATGGCATAGTTGAGCATGTCTAAATCTGATTGACTGGAGGCAGAGGCAGAGGCAGGCCTAATGCTTGCTGGCCACCCAGTCTCACTCGAATAGCAAGCTTCATGTTCAGTGAGTGGCCCTATCTCAAAAACTAAGATGGGAAATAATAGGCAGGAGACATTGCCTCATGTTCTTAACACATTTCTGCATTCAAGTGCACCCTTACACATATGCTTATACCTGCAAACAACAGATAACACACACACACACACACACACACACACACACACACATCTGTAAATTCAGCAATTTATGAATGTAGGAAAAAGCTCAAAATTTTAATGTAAAATGCTATAAATCTCAAGACAAAAGGAAATCTGCATAAAATTGCCATAGGAATACAATACCGCTTTCCTTGTTTTATTTGCAGTATTATCTACATACATGTATAACAACTGCAAAATATCTATACAATTTGGCACCTTGAATAGTGTTCTTTTTCTCTTGTTTGTTGGTATATATTTGTCTCTACAGACTTAAAAAAAAAAGAAACCAATTTCCTTACTACTTGGAAAGGAATTTCCCTACAATTTGCCTCCCTATTTTAGGATTTCAGATGTTAAGTTGTAAGGGATTTTTTTTTTAAATGTCCCACATACTGTAAAAATGATGTATTTTGTGAGCATCTAACACAGTGATCCCAGTTAAACAGTTCTCTTTGGGGAATAGAGACTCCCATTGATTCCTCTGTAGCTGCTAGCTTTACTTAAGATAAACTGCCCTTGAGGTTCCTGTTACTTTTTGTTCTTACAACTTGTCCTTGGATTGTAGGATTCAACCTTGTAATGCTAAAAGGTGTTTGGTGAATGAACATAATTTCAGCATTTTAAATGTTTTCAGTATATGGAATTCTGTATTTGTTGAATTTCTCCAAGAAATAATGATGACCACTGGAAGATTATTACTCCTATGGCCATTTGTTTATCTGGAGTCTTAAGGCTTTATATTCATTATATTTGTTCACATCATGAGGATGTAAATAGCCAATACAAAGTTTAACACACAATGTATTTGATATGAACCTGATTTAGTAAATGCTACTGTTTTTTATCTTTAGTCACAAAACAGTAAGGATTAACTCATTTTATAACTACCGAAGTACCCTCTGCAGCCTCTCCTAAACCTACTTGTGAAGAATACATATTTCTTCTAAACAGAATAATCTTTAAAGCTAAAAACTCCAAATCAGTATGAACACCAGTGGATAAACCCATCATGTAAGGATTATAGAATTAAAACAACCAATAAACTGAAAAAAGTGATACTTTGCATTGTATTTATGCATTGTTTCTAAGTAAATCCTTGATTTCATTTGCAACTTAGTCTAGCATATGAGATATAAAAATGGAAACATTAGAGCCATCTAAATTGTTCTGGCTAATCCTCTACTCTATTAACGCCATCATTTTTCTTCTATTGTCTCTCAAAAAATGTACAATGTTAAGCAAATAACAGTTAAATTCTGTCATATTTCCATGACTGTGTAGTATGATTTTCATTTATCATTCTGTATGAAACAACTTTGTGATTTTTTTTCTTATGGCACATGCAAATAAAGGAATGTAAAGCATGTTAGCTAGCAATAAATTTAATCTCACAATGAATGGAGCTTTCAAGAATACATTTTCATAATAATACAAAGACCAGGATGCTGTTAACACCAACACACATTAAGTGGTACTATTACTATAAATACCTAAATGAGTGTTCATGTCTAGTAAAAAAGAAAGTTCATTTTGCTGTAATGATTCAGACATATTTGAAAATATAGATTAAGGTTTAATTTGGGACTTTTATTACTGTAATTTCTCTTTTATAAACTATTGAGTGTAAGATCCTCAGCTATGTAACTAGTTGCCATTAAGAAACCACCACCAACTTAATATTAAAAAAAAAAAAAGTATGAGTGAGCTTCAGTCATGATCTGTACTCATCATTAGTTTCCCTTGTTTAAGAAAAATATCTACTTAGACTGCTTTAAAACATTTTTTTTCCAGATCAAAGACACAAAATCAGCAGATCAAAAATCAACCCTTTTGCATTTTCTTGCTGAAATGTGTGATGAGCAATACCGGGATATCCTGAAATTTCCTGACGAGCTGGAGCATGTAGAAAGCGCAAGCAAAGGTAATCAATTGGCAGCTGCCTTGAGACTATTCTTAGGTTATGTGCTTTTCTTTAAATAAAAAAGATTTAAAAGGAAGCTATTAGCACTATTAATCATAAAAGTTCTATGCTGGTGTAAGGAAAGTAGAAGGGTAGTTTTGATTGGCTTATATTTGACTACACCGTACATTTAAATAACATGGCCTTCTCTTTAACACTGCTATGTTTCTGAAGCTATGATACCTCTAATCAAATCATATATTTTTTACATTGAGAAGAGCTTAAATGTATGCTGAATGATATTATTTTCAAAATGATTCTAAGATGTCACTCCTCAAGTATGTTTTAAAGATACTGTTCTAGAACTGAGATAAAGAAAAAATGACTATGGAATTGGTAAACTATGAGGAAGAAGATTTCCTAGCATGGTAAAGGGCTTACTTTCCAGAGACAACTCAATAGGTGCAAGGTAAACTAGCAGAATCATTTAAGGCATACAAAGGGAATAGTTGATGATGAGGCTGTTGGAGTAAGGTAGGTATATCAGAAATATCGAAGGCAGACTTGGGTCTCACATCACTTCATACTATATTAAGGAATTAAGACAGAAGTGAAACAGAATGCTTGTAAGATTTCCAGGCAGGATAAATCTCCTTGTCAATATTGTCCACGCTTCACAAGTAATTAACAAGTTAAAGGAGGATGGATCAAGAAAATATTTTTCTGCCAGTGATATTGTATGGGTGCAAACTTTATTTTCTCTTTTAGAAAAGAAAAATATTTGCTGTTGTGATTATGTTCTGTAACCATGAGGATTAAAGGAAATTAAAATGGTATTACTTACTAGTTTCAGAACACTGAGCTAGTAATTTAGACACCCAAGTTTTTTATCCTAATCTAGAAAATTACAAATGTTAAGAACAGTAATATTCAATAAGTAAATTAGCATTTACAAAGCATACAGGAAAATACTTGCCACATGGTAAGTACACTGCTGTTATACTATGGCTGTTAGAAATGATAGTTTTCATAGTGTTAACAACTGACACAGCAGTAAGAACCTTGCATTGGTTAGATTGTTAAATTTGAAGAGAATAATCTTATATATCTTACAGTTCTTCACAATTCAGCTAAGTATGTATTCTACTCAGCTTTGTTTCTTTTATCTGTCTGGGCTTTTTGATAAATCCCTTTTTATTTTTTTTAGCAGTATCACAACCTTCTTTCCTCGCTGTCTATTCCAACAGCCAAATGTATCCATTGTGTTTTGATTGCTTGCTTTGTGTATTGATCCAGCCAGTGTAGTCAAGAGCTGTTGCCAAATACCCTTTTCCTATATCACTGTTTGGGCTTCAGCAATCCCCACTCTCAACTTGTTTTTGACTGGCTCTTTTTCTTTCCTGTGAAATTTGAAAGAGTTCTCAACTCAAAAACTTCTTAAGCACACCCTGCCTGCTTGCAGCCACTTTCATTTCCTCCTAGTTCTCATTTCAGTGTACCCAGACATATATTCTCTTGAGCCATTTTTATTCCTTTATAATAATCCTGTCTGTGTGTACAATTTCCTGCCGCATCCCCTGCCTGAAAATCTCACCTGCCTTGTCCTCTAAGACAACTGACTATCATTTGTCAAAACACTGTTCAAAATCCATTTCCTTTCTTTCTAACGTCTTTTTACCAAAGCCTCTGGAGAAAAGACTTTGAAGTTTAGCCTCTATAGGAAGAAAAGCAATGGTGAAAGGGCAAGCTATTTATGTCTTATTTATAGTTAAATGCTTTTCCTTAATATTTGAGTCTAATTTGTCTTTGCTTTCTTAATATAAATTTCAGGGTCATTTGAGTCAAATTTTGTCACCTTCAGTATTGTGTATAATATACTATATGTATAATATTCACATTCTCCCAGTGGAAATAAAAAAGATAGATCAAAACTATATGTAACTAGTTTGCTTTTGAAAATGAATCAGCTCCTTGTGCATTATTACCCTACCTCAAAAAAAAAAGCTTTTTAAAAATTGGAGGTACAGGAAAAACACAATAACAAGTTAATGAATGTATTACATTGCACATATAATGAACAATTGTGTCTTTGTGATTATTAGAATTTCTGTATGTAATTTATGAGAAAAGGATGTTTTCTGCCCAGTATGGCAACAACAGGTATATTCTCTTTCCAATACTAAAAGCATAGACATCAAAATTACTGATAATGGTAGAATATAGGGAGAACTTTATTTGTGTAATTATCTTTATTCTTCACAAAGATCAGCTTATAATTATGCATTTCTTAGAGACACATGCCTTTGGTATCAACTTAGCATATTTTCCTAGAGCTCTGTAACTCTAAGATATTGAAGAAACACATCATTTTTACATTAAAACAGATATATATTACAGAGTAGAATGCAAAAATCACATGAATTTTTAAAATAAAGCAGATGACTTTAAAGAAATTTCACACTTGAAGCAGATCCCTAGGGGTGCATGTTCAATCTTCGGTTCTATTAGGGGTACTTTTGTGGGAGAAGTTTATAAAGCATTGCCTGGAGATTTCGAAAGTGGTTTTGTTTTTATTTGAATTTGTTTAGTTATTTAGTTAGCTATTATTGCTGGGACAGCAGAGGGAAGCAAGTTGAGTGAGAAAGCGCACTATTTTCTTCTGAACAGGAATTCTTGTAAATCTGAAGTTCAGAAGCAAATAGTATTATATACCCTTACTTATTACCAGTGAAATGAATAAATAATACTGTTTGAGTTATTTTATTCTGGGGTAAACTTTAATTCTGCAGATACTTTCATTATTACTGATATACCAGCATGTTCCAAGAAAGAAAATATTGTGACTATACAAATTTTCATATCTTAAGACAATTAAAAAGGACCATTTATAAAACACAATCACCTTCTTCCTAATTTTTATTTTTAATTATTATATGTGTGTTATACAGTAGCAAAGTTTTTGTGAGCTTGACAAAAGCCAGACTTCAGGGAGGGAATGTAAATTGAGAAAATGCACCCACTAGATTGCCTGTGGGAAGCCTGTAGTGGATTTTCTTGGTTGATTTTTGGCAGGATACAGCCCTACTGATTGTGAGTGGTGCCACCTCTTGTCTGGTGGTCTTGGGTGCAATAAGAACTTAAGCCAAGCAAGCCAGTAAGTAACACTCCTACATCCAGAATCTGGCCTTGAGTTTCATCCCTGATTTCATTTAGTGATGTACTAGAAGATTATTTTGTTATGTTTTATCACAGCAATAGAAACCCTAAGTAAGACATATGAATATATATTTACATATTATATATACATATATGTATATATATATGAAATATTAATAATTTACTAGATGCATTTGGTGAATTCTTTATCCATTCTATTCTCCATAACTATCACTTTAATTTTTAGCTCTGAGAATTTTTATAGTTTGATTTAAAACCTGTACTGTTTTATAGGTTAGCTCCAGGGATTAAACCAAAAGGGTTAGTAAAGTTTAATTAAAACTATTCTGTTCAATACAGAAAAATTATATTAATGTATTTGAAGGCACTATTAATCCTAAGATTTTTACATAAATCCAAAATGGGTTTCACTTCAGTTAAATTACTGCCATCTTACAATATAAAAGCTAGTTATGATTTCCATGAACAGTGTTAAGTTCTTATGAATTAAATTATATATATTTCAGTCAACTCTGCACTTTGATGTGTGTCTTGTTTCCATGTTGTGTTGTTAACTAACTTATTCACTTACTCTGAATTCTTTTCAGGATTAATAGTGGCGAAACTTCACATTAAAAGAAATCCTGTTTGAAAAGTCTAGGAAATAAAAACATGAATTAGAATAAAATTTGAAGGTAAAAGGAAAACAGCCTTTTAAGAAAGAGCAGATAGCCGGGTGGTGGTGGCACACGCCTTTAATCCCAGCTCTTGGGAGGCAGAGGCAGGTGGATTTCTGAGTTCGAGGCCAGCCTGGTCTACAGAGTGAGTTCCAGGACAGCCAGGGCTACACAGAGAAACCCTGTCTCGAGAAAACCAAAAAGAAAAGAAAAAAAGAAAGAGCAAATAGTAAAAGTTAAATATTAGAATATAAATGTTGGAGGAAAGAGAAAAAAGCAGGAACTTTAGAGCCAGTAGAAGCTTTAGGGATCATCTAGCACCTGCTAAAAGCAACACAGAGAGACATTGAGTACAGCTTCATCATCGTATACTGGGAGAAACTGGACCTCCTAATGATAAAGGATTTGACCATGCTCTCATGGCTGTATGGAAGGGTATTCAAATTTCATCCCTATTTTCATAATTGAGATGTATATAGAGATATTAGAAAATATACAAAAATAAATGCTGAGCAACTAAAAATCCTATTATAATTCTAAATGCCTCTTCCTCTGTGTAGTTGTCTACATGTTGTCTTGCTCAAATTTCACAGAATTAACCTTTTCTTTATTGGTGTCAGTAGCAGCATTTAAATTTTATTGATAATAGTGCACATTCTACACTTGAATTTTTCTTAAATTGTGTACTGTCCAGACTGACTACTTAGACAAAATAAGACATAGATAGTTGGTTACTATTCACCATAGAGAAAGCTAGACAAGTTAACATAAAACACTGTGGCTTAAGAATATTTCCTACTCTGTTGATTACTTCTTTCAATCAGAAAGTTAAAAGTGACTACAATTGGATTAATGGGGGAAGCTGAACTTTTAGAGACCACCAAACAAGAAAGGTTTATGAGGAGCATTCAGGACTGTCTCATAGGGCCAGTGGCAGCAGTGGATGGTTGCAGCGTGCTATGTAACTAACTGAAACTGAAGCAGCATCTATCTTTATTCTAAAGGCTGAAAAATTGCTTCCATGTTTTTTTACTGTGAAATGCATGGAAGAATATATGAGTTTGGGGAATAAAATTATGTTTTTAGAACAACTATTTTATCCATAAATTGTGCTCACAGGGTTGGAGATGTGAGAAAATATTAATTTGTACAATTTTTAAAACAGATTTAAAGTTTGAGTTATATTGTTTTTAAAGTACAGAGTCATATTGTACCCATGTGGAAATTATATAGTAGAGTGTGTGTGTGTGTGTGTTTGTGTGTGTGTGTGTGTGTATGTGTGTATGTGTAGAAGTGGAAGTCATAGGACAAATTTAAGGAGTTGGTTTATTTTGTCCAGCAGGTGGTGCAGAAGTGGTAAGGCGGTCACTGAGCCAGCTTGCTGATAGCATAGTAGAATGATTTGAATTTTAAGTTCATGCCTGTGGTTGTTTGACTATGCTTGGCCCAGGGAATGGCACTACTAGGTCTGGCCTTCTTGGAATGGGTGTGGCGTTGTTGGAAGAAGTGTGGCACTGTGTAGGCAGGGTCTAAGGACTCATGGTGCTCTAGTACCATGTCTGCCCAGAAGCTGCCCAGCTTCTCACCATAATGATAATGAACCTAATCTCTGAAACCATAAAAGTTACCCGATTAAGTATTTTCTTTATAAGATTTGCATTGGCCATGGTGTCTCTTCACAGCAGTAAAACACCCAAAAAAAAAAACCATAGATAAAACTGAGTATATTTAATACTACATAATTTTAATAAATGCATTAAAATGTTTGCTTAGCTTATTTTAGAATATTGTGAATTTTATGGAAACAATACCTATTTATTAAGAAAAAACTAATTTTCAACAATTTTACTTGTTTTTTAAATTATTGGTATTTAATACCAAACTTTCTTCTTTAAGAGAACAAAAATGCCAACTTGTTGCCTGAAATTCCAGTGTTAAGACTGGATTGCAAGTTCAAACCCAGCTTTATCTGTATCTTTTCTTAGAAAAAGAATACAAAATAACCACTTAAATAACAAAAATAAAATAAAATAAGAGATAGCATTAGATCAAAATATGCACTTTTTTTTAAGTGTGGTGGAAACATTTACAGTGAGATTTGCCTTCATTAAATACCTAATATAATGTATGGTGTTAACCATATATTATTTGTATTTGAATATTTTCTACAATATACTTAATTTCGTCTGTTTTGTCATTTATATAATTTTATTTTGAAATAGTGAGAGTCAAGCACAGTACCTTACACATGCAGGTGATTAGTGAATCCAAGGCCCCTAACAAAGGTTTCTTTTATACTTATGTGGCTTAATTATCAGGATACTGAAACTTTTATTTCTTAGAGTACGTTAGCCTTTATATAATGAAGGGTTTGGGGGCTGGAGAATTATACCATTTTCACTGTGACTATGTCATATCATCGATCCATGCTTTTTTCCAAACTGAGATGTTACATCCCTTTCCCAGGTATTTTGTGCTCTGTGTAACTTTTTCCTCCACATTTCTATAGAAAGGCTTCTGTTCTGACTTTCAGTAGTTTTTTTACATCCCTAATGGATAGTAAAACCTATTCAAACATCTTCATTTGGTGCAATATTTCCATTTGTGTAACTGTATCCTAAAATAATACATTCTCAATAATGTTTGATATCCTTAGGCTTATTTTTTTATCATGGCAATATTTGGCACAGTATTGACATTATCAGACTTACCTCTGTGAATGTTTATTTAGCATCAGCTGAATCTAGCTGCTATCTTTATCTAACCCATCATGGACCTTTACAGTTACTCGCATTTCTTAAGATATGCCTGCAATTACTTAATGTTAATTAAAAAAAGTTTTCACAAATATTCTCATAAAGAAGCTAAGATAAAGTAATCATTGTATTGGTTATGCTTGGGATGAGTTTGTGACTGACAAGATATATGCTAGTGCTTCTGGCAATACTGGCCATACTGGGCTTCTTGAACTAGATGCTGTGCCAGTATTCATTTTATGGAAATTCATTAACCAGATCACATACATACACTTTCTGATGTAAGTTAAACTTCAGTAATGTATGTAAAAATAATAATTTATGACTTTAAAATATGTCATGGCTTATGAAAAGTGAGGCACAGACTACATTTTAATTCAAAGGATCCTTTTATTTTTATGCATGGATCATAAAAACATCACATGTGTCGTATAAATATGAGTAGGCAATTGTTTTCAAAGTTCATCTGACATTATTGTAAATAATTGATGCTTTTCAGCAAGTTATATGTCACTTAAGGATTTTATCAAAGCAACTTTTAATCTGAAAATGATGTTTATGCTTTCTTTACTTAGTAAAAGAACAAAATCCATCAACCACATTCTATACAAGTAGAGATCAAGGAGGTCTTTACTCCAGCTGTTATCAATATGATATTGTCTGATGAATCCTAACATGCTTTATCTCACAGAGAATTAAAATTCCTACAAAGAACCTTTTGCTCCTGTCTTTTTTTTTTTTTTTTTTTTTTTTTTACAGTAATTGTGTCTTTACTTCGGTGTCTGAAAATAGGATGACTACCAATGGTCAGTTTAATCTCATTTTTGAATCCCAAGTACTTTCTTAAAAGTCAGCCATTCGTGCATCAGTTATCCTCATTTACTTGGCCCTTAAACAAACACAAAATATTGGAAGATATTTCATGCAACAGATGAACCAATTGCTATTAAGTCATATTGTCAATGTGGAAGGAGAGGGTATCCACAGAAGTAAGAACAGGTACATAGAAATACTAACCATTCCTGCCACAGGAGTCATATCATAAAACAAGATATATTGTGGTCCTAATTGGATAGTATTTGTACCTTTATGGAAAATAACTAAAATCATTGCTGTGATTTCATCACGTGATCTTAGTCATTTGGTGCTCTAATGTGTTATAAGTAATGGTGGGTCAATCACAGGGACATAGGTGGATAGCTGTTTCAAATAAGTACCAGAACCACAGCAGGGTTATCCAACAGTTGCTTGCATTCTCTACTTTGGACACATTTTAAATTAGCTATAACACAGGATTAAATCATAAAAAAATATAACTGTTGCTTTGATTTCCTCCTGAATTTTGTGTTGTGCAAGTTGATGAGGCATTCTTAGTAAACAGCAAATATAAACTCTTGGTTTGCAAATTTTGCATGATTCAACTCTCTTAGTACTCTTCCATGTACAACAGGAAGAAAGGAGATGTCAGTTTGACCTACAGACTCATTGAGAGTAGTTATGTGAAACCTCAGTACTCTTTTGGAAGCTAATAGCTCTCTAACAAATAATGCTAATGTAGCCATATGTAAAAGAAACCCACTAAAATGCTGTGTCCAGGGATAAGATTTATGACATATATAAATTTTAATTTGACCTTTGTCTTCAAGCTACTTGTTTGATCATAGTTTGTCAACTTAACTTCTCAATGCTTGTTTTCTCATTTGTACACATTTTCAAAGTTGTAAAATACAGATCATAGTGTGTATTCCCTGTAGTGATTATGATATTCAATGTGGAAATGCCTTAAGAAAAAGGTGTTATACATACATAATGACTTATTTTGTTAAGCTTGTATGTGCATATTAATTTCAGCTGGTTTTTGAACAGGTTTTACTTATATTTGTTCAGATTCATTTTAAAAATTGAAGATTAATTACTGGGATTGTATCTCCATGGTTGAAAATGTCACATTTACTCTTATACCTAAACCACACAAAGACCTAACAAAGAAAGAAAACTTCAGAACAATTTCCCTTATGAACATCGATGCAAAAATACTCAATAAAATTCTTGCAAACCGAATCAAAGAACACATCAAAACAATCATCCACCATGATCAAGTAGGCTTCATCCCAGGGATGCAGGGATGGTTCAATATACGGAAATCCATCAATGTAATTCACTATATAAACAAAC
>JADRCC010263958.1:0-27025 GCA_019843855.1 Hylomyscus alleni | reverse complement strand
ATTGGAACAGAATTGAAGACCCAGAAATGAACCCACACACCTATGGTCACTTGATCTTTCACAAAGGAGCTAAAACCATACAATGGAAAAAGACAGCATTTTCAACAGATGGTGCTGGCTCAACTGGCTGTCAGCATGTAGAAAAATGCAAATTGATCCATTCCTATCTCCTTGTACAAACCTCGAGTCCAAGTGAATCAAGCACCTCCATATCAAACCAGATACATTGAAACTAATAGAAAAGAAAGTGGGGAAGAACCTCGAGGAAATAGGCACAGGGGAAAATTTTCTGAAGAGGACGCCAATAGCTTATGCTCTAAGATCAATAATTGACAAATGGGACCTCATAAAGTTGCAAAGCTTCTGTAAGGCAAAAGACACTGCCAATAGGACAAAATGGCAACCAATAAATTGGGAAAAGATCTTTACCATTCCTATATCTGATAGAGAGCTAATATTCAATGTATACAAAGAACTTAAGAAGTTAGACTCCAGATAACTAAATAACCCTATTAAAAAATGGGGTACAGAGCTAAACTAAGAATTCTCATCTGATGAATACCAAATGGCTGAGAAGCACCTAAAGAAATGCTCAATATCCTTAGTCATCAGGGAAATGCAAATCAAAACAACTCTGAGATTCCACCTCACACCAGTCAGATTGGTTAGAATAAAAAACTCAGGTGACTGCAGATTCTGGAGAGGTTGTGGAGAAAGAGGAACACTTCTTCATTGCTGGTGGGATTGCAAGCTGGTACAACCACTCTGGAAATCAGTTTGGTGGTTCCTCTGGAAATTGGACATTGTTCTACCGGAGGACCCAGCTATACCACTTCTGGGCATATACCCAGAAGATGCTCCAAAATGTAATAAGGACACATGCTCCACCATGTTCATAGCAGCCTTATTTATAATAGACAGAAACTGGACACCACCCAGATGTCCCTCAAGAGAGGAATGGATACAGTAATTATGATACGTCTACACAATGGAGTACTACTCAGATATTAAAAGGAATGAATTTATGAAATTCTTAGGGAAATGGATGGATCTGGAGAATATCATCCTGAGTGAGGTAACCCAATCACAAAAGAACACACATGGTATGCACTCTCTGATAAGTGGTTATTAGCCCAGAAGTTCAGAATACACAAAGTACAACTCACAAATCTCATGAAACTCAAGAAAAAGGAAGATATTTCATTCCTTCTTAAAAGGGGGGAACAGAATACCCATGCAAGGAGTTGCAGAGACTAACTATGGAGCAGAGACTGAAGGAAGGGCACTCCAGCCTGATATAGCTGTCTCCTGAGAGGCTCTGACAGTACCTGACTAATACAGAAGTAGAGGCTCACAGACATCCATTGAACTGAATGCAGGGTCCCCAATGAAGGAGTTAGAGAAGGAACCAATGGAATTGAAATGTTTGCAGCGTCTTGTGACGAACAACAATATGGACTGTCCAATGCACTCAGAGCTCCCAAGGACTCAACCACCAACCAAGGACTATACATGGTGGGACTGATTGTTCTGGCAGCGTGTGTATAGTAGGTGATTGCAAAGTCGGTCATCAATTGGAGGAGAGGCCCTTGGCCCTGTGAAGGTTCTGTGCCCCAGTGTAGGGGAAGGACAGGGCTGATACGTGGGAGAGGGTGGGGTGGCAGGCATGGGGAGGGGGGAGGCAACAGGGGTTTGTTCTTGTTGTTTTTGTTTGTTCATTAAAAAGATTTAAAAAAAGTTACTGTCTAATAGGAAAAAAAAAAAAAAGAAAGCCTCAAGAGATAAACTACAAGTGAAATGAATGAGAAATACCATAAGACCAACAGCTGAACTTTCAATGGAATCTTTAAAAGCAAGAAGATTTTGGCGAATTATACTTCTAGTTCAAAAGGAACACAGAGATCAACTGAGACAACTGTACCCAGCAAAACTGTCTGCCATAATTGAGAGAGAAATCAAAACTCAAAACTTTATGTGATAGTAACAGGATAAAATGTTACATGTCCACAAAATCACTGCTACAGAGAATAAATAGTGAAGCAATACTTAGGACTGACGAGATCAGTAAGCATAACCAAGAGATTACAGAAAGAAAACAAATATAATTTTTAAAAAAGGAGTTAGCAAAAACATTTTTATAATCCCTACACTTAAAACTCAAACATAAAATCAAAATGAACAAAAAATTGAATAAACATTCTTATGAAGAATTTTGACTGATAGCTGCAAACATTTAAAGATGCTCAGTTGTGTTAGTTCCTGGGAAACAGAAACTGAACTAAAAATAGTTTACAAATGTTACGATAGCTATTATAATATATAAAAGGCAAGAAATAACAAACATTAGGAAGGCTAGAGAAGAAATGGGACCCCAATGTAACATTTATGGAAATCAAAAATTTTAAAAAGATAGTGTACAAAAATGCACAACTATGCCTAAAACAGAATTATCATATTAAATACTTATTCCTTGATATATACTGTAGACTTCCATTCCTTCTTCATTTTTTGCTTTTCTTTCTTCTTTTCTTTGTTTCTTTGTTTCTTTGTTCCTCTGTTTCTTTTGTCCTTCCTTCCTTCCTTCCTTCCTTCCTTCCTTCCTTCCTTCCTTCCTTCCTTCCTTCCTTTCCTTTTTTTTTTTTTTTTTCAGAATTTCATTTTGTTGGTGTAGCTGATTAGGAACTCACAACTTAACCTGTGTTAACCTTTAAGAAAAAGAGATCCACCTGTCTGACTGCCTTTTGAGGGTTGGGATTGCAGAAGTATACCACCATATCCAGCTAAAATTCTTTAAAGCAGGAATAAATATATCTTCTATTTTCATGTTATAGCAGCATAATTTAACAAAACAGTAACAACAACCATAAATAGGAGAATCAATACTATCTTTGCTATAATAGTGACTATATAAATAAAATGGAGCCTATACATATAATTTAACTTTATTAAATTTAGAAATAGTTTTTGTTTTGATTATTCCAAGTATGTAGAAAAGGCAAGTACAGAGACAGAATCAATAACTATATGGTGATTAGGAGAGATTTCTCTGTTCATATGTAAACTTCATTGTTTACAGAGTTCTATTTGAGAAAGAAAAGGTAGTTCTATGAACAATGGTGGTAATTCTTGAAAATTAATATAGATACAATTAATGTAAACAAAAGTACTCTTATGAATTATCAATTTTTACTTTGTAGTTTTGTAATAATTACTTTGATTTGTCCTTTCATTGATTACTTTATGTTTTTTATTTTTATTTATTCTTTAATATTTAATACATGCATTCATGTTTTCTTTGTCAACTTTACACAAGTTAGAATTATTTTGGAAGAGATAGCCTCAACTGGCCTGTGGTTAAGCCTGTGGAGCATTTCTTTGATTGGTGTTTGATGTGGGAGTGCCCTGCTCACTGTGAGTGATGACACTCTAAGGTTGGTAGCTCTAGATGGCATAACATAACAGCCTAATTAAGGTATGAAGACCAAGCAAATAAACAAGAGGGGATCTTCAATGGCTTTTATTTCAGTTACTGCCCCAAGGTTCCTAACTGTCTTCGTCAGGGTTTCTATTCCTGCACAAACATCATGACCAAGAAGCAAGTTGAGGAGGAAAGGGTTTATTGAGCTTACACTTCCACATTGCTGTTGATCACCAGAGGAAGTCAGGACTGGAACTCAAGCAGGTCAGGAAGCAGGAGCTGATGCAGAGGCCATGGAGAGATGTTTCTTGCTGGCTTGCTTCTTCTGGCTTGCTCAGCCTGGTCTCTTATAGAACCCAAGACTTCCAGTCCAGAGATGGCACCACCCACAAGGGGCCTTACCCCCTTGATCACTAATTGAGAAAATGCCCCACAGTTGGATCTCATGGAGGCACTTCCCCAACTGAAGCTCCCTTCTCTGTGATAACTCCAGCCTGTGTCAAGTTGACACATAAAACCAGTCAGTACACTGACCAAATTTCACTCTGTAAAATAATGTGATCTAAGAAACAAATATGGTAATTGGACATCATAAAATAGTCAGGCTCAAATGTTAAAAATGCCATTCATAAAAACAAGGATGAACCTGGTGGGTATTAAGTAAAATGAAATAGGCCAGAAACAGAAATATACATATCAGACTATGTCATTTATATTTGGAATGCATAAATATTATACATATAAAATTATAAATGTTATTACTTAAGTGCTTAAGCTATGGTTAGAAAAATAAATAGGTGAATAAATAATCAATTTTCTCTATATGTTAGTCTAAATAGTGTTCTGCAGCTTGTACTAATGACAGCTTGTACACAGATATCACTGTAAGCTAAATGGATGTGGTTTAATAAATATACATATACTTCAAAAATTAAATAGAAAGAAGACAGTGATTATGAAAAATAAATCAGCCTAAGAAAATAATATTTTGGCACAAAGACTAGGGAATGTTAATTTTTGCTCCTTTGCAGTTTCTAGCCTAACTATAAGATCAATTCCTCAAATTAAACCAGGATTTAATGTATTTACTTGGTATTTCAATGCTACTAGTATTCATAGTGTTTTATTTTGTAAATTGTCCCTTTGCCACCAATGCTCTTTATTTATTTTTTTTCTTATTAATCATTCTTGTTATTTACATCTCAAATGATATCCCCTTTCCTGGTTACTCCTCCACAACCACCCCTTTCCATCTGTCGTCTCCCCTCTTGCCTTTGCTTCTATGAGGGTGCTCCTCCCCATCCACTCCTGTCCCACTGCTCCAGCCTCCCTCAACGCTGGGCTATCAAACCTTCTCAGGACCAAGGGCCTCCCCTCCCATTGATGTCAGACAAGGCCATCCTCTATCTGGAGTCATGGATCCATCTGGAAACATTGATCCCTCCCTGTACATTCCTTGGTTGGTGGTCTAGTCCCTGGGAGCACTGATTGGTCAGGCCAGCCGACATTGTTCTTCCTATGGCTTTGCAATCCCCCTCTGCTCCTCCAGCTCTCTCACTGGCTCCCAAATCGGGGTCCCTGAGCTCATAGCTAGAAACCAGAAACAACCAAGATTTCCCTCAACAGAAGAATAGATACAGAAAATATGATACACAGTAGAGTACTACTCAGCTATTAAAAATAAGGGATTCATGAAATTTGCTGGCATATTGATGGAACTAGAAAATATCCCAAGTAAGACAACCCAGACACAAAAGAACACAAATGGTATGTTCTCACTGATAAGTGTTTATTAGCCCAAAATCTCACAATGCCCATGATACAATCCACAGACCATATGGAGCATGGGAGAAAGGAAGAACAGTGAAGTTTCTTAAAGATCCTCAGTTAACAGAAATGGCTTAAAATTCTACTTATTTCTTCCTACAGAACTTTAGGCACATGTCCTCAGCTGTCATGAGTGGATATCCCTCAAAGATTATATACATGTACTTATGAATATTACCTATAGAATAAGATGTGGCCACTTCCAGCAGTTTTCCATTTCTTTTACATGGGAAACCACGTGGAGGTGAACTTCATTTATATCTAGAGAAACTGCTCTCTTTTAAACCTGGTTTTGGTGCTGAAACATATAATTTTAGATGTAACTTGTTACATCAAGTCCAAGTTGTTACCAAAACAATTGTAGGTATTTCTGTCCCAGTAACTGTAGTACTCTGTATTACGGATACAAACAAATGAAGGCAATATCATAAAATCCAATTATTTCATAATCCACATTTTCCCTTCAGTCTTTCTTTTTGCAGTTTGTAAAAGGAGCAACACTGAGCATGACAATAACACAATTAAGATCAACTTTATTTTGTGCAAATGTGAGAGGCATGTTGTAAAACCTTACATCATACTTACTGGATTGCAAAACATAAGAAAGAACCAGTTTTTATAAATTTATAAAAGTATTTAGTAACTAATCATTGGATATAATTTTAATAATGTATTTGTGTTTATGTACGCATATGTGATAAGACCCATATACTTTAAGAAAGAAAAGCCTTTATTTTTAAAGATAATATAGTACATGTGCTATAATAAGATTTCATTTCTTTAGTAAATCAAGGAAAGTGACATAAACCTTAACAAACAATGAAATCCACATATATACTTCAGTATAATTGATTAAGCACTTCAATCAAGGTTAAAAAAATAAATAGTATAGAGTTGTGAAATTCTTTGAATGCCTGCCCTTGGAAGAGAGGCTACTCCAGAATTTCTGATTTTGCTCAACTGGGACACTGCCCAAACTTTTGAATTTTAACTGATTCCTACTAATGCAGATATAGGATAATGCATTTAAAAATGAAGAAAACAAAATATTTGCTTTGTTACTTGTTTTGCTTTAATTATGTGGAATTTATTTTAATTAAATATTATTTTCTGCTGAAAAAAGAAAAGCATTCTTCCTTACATACATAAGTTTAAAATATTTTCTTTTTTCTCTTGAGGAAGATTTTAAGATGTTCCTAACTTATCTCAGTCTTCTGACTGATAAAATAGTTACCTATACCATAATATTTGATAAATATTACCCTGAATACATGTACAGAACAAATATGGGGACTGAAGAGATGTCTCACTGATTGGGAGTGTTTGATGGTGTTGTAGCAGAAAAGCTTTTACTTCACAACGTCCATATTGGGAGGTTCACAATCACCTGTAACACTATAGTGTTCTAGGAGGTTCAATACATGGTCTGGATTTTTCAGGTACTGGAAAAACATGCATATACACATAATTACAAACAATATTTTTGAAAATGGGAACACATATTGATCAAGGATAACTATATTTACTGATGAATAAATATAAATACATGACACATTTTCACATATAAGTTTTACATTTAAATTAAGCTTTACAAATTAACATGGAAGAAAATTCTATTTAAAATAGCTTTAATGATTCCATTGAAGAACTGCAAGAATTCCAATTATTTTTGGAAGAATTGTTTGGATTGTAAAGACTATTAATTTAAACACTACAGGATAGCAAAACTATCTTGAACCTTAAATACCTAACATATTTCAAATAATGAAGAAAGACTACAAGAATTTGATTCATGTAATGTAAATACCAGTAATTTTAAGTTATGAAACTCATGTTTAATTCTCTACTACACTATTATTAGCTATGCAAGTTGAAATAATTTAATACTTAAAATATCAGCTCTTTGTTTTATAGAATTGAGTGGGTAATAAAATTGGTAACATTTACTGAGGACACAGTACGCCTTAGGCAATGCACTTAATATAAATCAAATCCTCACCTCTTAATAGTAAAATATCAGTAATTGTTAATGTGTATTGGACATTTATGATATTTATTATGATTTTAAAATATACTATCTTCGTAAATACACTATTTTCTATTACAACTGACTGATCATTTTTGAGATAGAAAAAAAATCCATGCAAATTTTCTTTACAAGCTTACTTAGTATAGTTTTTAACAGTAAAGATGACCATAATATATTAAGATATTTATAGGTTCCATGAAGGAAAACACACTTTCAGCATAATTGAATTATGTTCCAAGTTATTGTTGAGTTTTAACACTATAGAAATCTGTGTCATTTGGTCCTATTATTATAGATAAGTCATATAAAATAGGCCATTATTATCCACCTAAAAAGTCAGTTTTGTGGCTTCTAAGTTTTTCAGTTATGCCTTTTTAATCAATAGAGTACAAAGAATTTACTCTGAATAATCAATAACTTTGGAGCCAAATTGTCTCTATTTATATTGTATTAGTCCATATTTTATACTTTCCAAATTTCCTATGAGAATCTGTAGTTACATCAAATGTATATGACTATATGGGGTCTCCATAATGTGTGCTACAGTAGCTGAAATCATTATTTGGAGACTTCAAATTTTAAATTACAATCTTAGTGATTCAGTGTAACTTAAATTTAATAGAATAAGTTTCCAATTCATCACCTCAACATAATGAGGTTTTCAAAAAAATTTATGTTGATGTTATTGTAATTGTAATTGCACATCTGATGAAAGCATCGTGTTATTTACTAAGGGGTAAACATTTCTATTTTCCAATTAAGATTAAGAATATATTGTATATTCCTTTCTAAGTACATTTTTTAGTGGTTTACTTGAGATTATACTCCTATAGGAAACAAAGCAAAACAAAATAAAATAAAAATACCAAGATAGGAGGCATACAGAATAGAAGCAAAGAAATATTTTCTCTAGCCCTGAACTTTAAATTTGTATTTCTTTTTGTCCTACTTTCTCTTTTTCATTGAAGATCTGCTTAAAAATGATCACTCATAACTACCTGATGCAGTAATACTAGGCTGTCTTGAACTTTCAGAAATGACATAATCCCAAACTCTTTAATTTTTATTTATTTTTCATTAATCCTTCCATTCATTTACATCTCAACCTGGTTACTCTTCCACCAACCACCCACTCCACATCCTCCCTCTTCCCTACTCTGCCTGTATGAGGGTGCTCCCCTACCCACCTACATTCTCCTTCCCCACTAGTTGGTGGTCTAGTCTTTAGAAGAACTGGGTGGTCAGGTCAGCCTATGTTGTTCTTCCAATAAATTAACTTCAGGATAAATTTTTAAGACAATAACAAAAAGCATCCAAAGTCTTTTGTCAAATTAGCATAAGAATGGGCTGTAGTCCAGATGATAATATTCTTCTCTTCTGAACCCTCTTGCTTGGGCCATCACCTTCCAAAGGGCACTCAGCATCACTATCTTTCACTAGGTTGGCCGACAAAGTCCCACTTAAAATGTTCAATCACTAGACCTGTTTTTGTCTAGAGTCTCAACAGACAGCATAGTCAGGCCTATCACACTAACACCTAAGTCCCGGGTTCAAATATTGTCTTAGATACTGTTCTACTGCTGTGAAGACAAACCATGACCAATGAAGACAAACCATGAAAGTCTGTTAGTAAAACTCATGCTTATTTTAGCAAGGTTCTTTGTCAAGATTTGACTTTTCCTTTTATTCAAAGATTTCAGGGTCAAGAAATTGCTGTAAGTCTTAAAATTGTTTGGTGGTCTGGAATAATGATTGATTTGATTCAAGTTGCCTTTCCTTCATTTATTCTAGAGATTTCACAGTATACAAATTAAACAAAAACTTAGTTGGCTTCTTAATTGTTTTGTTCCTGGAAACCCATGATTAACAGATACCAAAAAGCTTTATAAACCATGCCTTCACATACAATGTATTAACTATACTTCCCATTAATTTGATTATATGATTATGATTGACTTTGGCAATTACATTGTTTCCTAGAACACAATTTACCTCATTTTGTTTAATATACCCAACTGAACAACAGTTTCTTCAAACCTAAGATTTGGCATAAGGAAGAAAAAGATCATAATGGTCTTCAAAACTACAGTTTCCCTTTCCTTCATTTTCCTTCTTAAAGAATTAACAAAAGGTATGTTTTCTGGGAATTCTAATTGCAGAGTAGTTGGTTTTAAATGACTCCACTCAACATTCCTATTTCCTAGAAGGCTTAAAATACATTCATCAACACTAAACCAAGGGCTACCTGGAAAAAGGTCAAGTAACATATAAAGGCAGGCCTATCAGAATTACACCAGACTTCTCACCAGAGACTATGAAAGCTAGAAGATCCTGGGCAGATGACATACAGACCCTAAGAGAACACAAATGCCAGCCCAGCAAGACTCTCAATCACCATAGATGGAGAAAACAAGATATTCCATGACAAAACAAAATTTACACAACATCTTTCAACAAATCCAGCCCTACAAAGAATAATAGACAGAAAACACCAACATAAGGAGCAAAACTACATCCTAGAAGAAACAAGAAAGTAATATTTCAACAAACCCACACAAACTCTAACTCTACCTCTTACAACAAAAACAAGAAGTAACAATTAATTTTTCTTAATATATTAATATGAAAATTAATATTAACAACATATCCTAATCAATTGAAATTCAAAAATATGAAGAATTAGAAATTTGTTGACTGTCATCTAGTGGTCTCTCTAATTTGGTAATTGCCGAAATAGGTCCAATATTTTACAACCCATACACACTTTCCGGTTATTTGGACATGACAGTGTCTTTTTGAGTACCACATAATGGTCTTGAAATCAGGCTTCTCCTATCTCAGCCTCTCTATTAGTAAGATTGTTTATTTTATGTTTTTACATTATACTATGGTTTTCAGAATAGCTTACATATATCAAAAGTATTTATACAGTGAAAAGAAATATAGACAATTAACATGGGAGGTGGCTTGTAAGAGAACAACAAAGAGACTGAATGCTTTGTTTGGTGTTTGTAACTATTGTATCAATTTTGAAGAAGAGGACTTTATAAGTTACTCTTTCTCTGAGATGAATGTCTTTACAAATTATTACAGTCAATGAACCAGATTCTTACCCTCACCTAATATCTGTGCCACCCTCCAAGCAGAACCATTTTTCATTGAAACAGTTGGTGAATGACTTTATGGATAGACCATCTTAATACACACACCATTTCACAAAAGAATGTATCCTGTTCTCTGTGGGCTGAGAATAAAGTCACTCACTCAAGTCAAATAGCTTTGACCATAGCAGAAAGTCTGTACCCAAAAATCATGCCTACAATTCATTTCTTGGTGCAACAGAACTGTCAACTCTCAGCTTAGCTATGAGAGAGGTAAAATCCTTTGGTGATGTGAGGGTCATTGAAGTATACAGCCTTATTACAATGAAATCCAGTGCCTAAAATTTGTTCTTATTTTGAGCTTGTACCACAGTAATAGTCAAGATTTTAAGCTGTACTAAATATAAAACAAACAAATGAAAATATTTTATCTATTTATGTTCATTAATAAAATATTAGTAGTGATATATTATTTTAAAATATACAATTTATATGTTTGGAGTTATTTATAAATTATATTGAGAAGAATGTATTTTCAGTATTGCTGTAGACAAGCATCTACATAACACTGTTAAATTGATTGTTGTTTTATATCAAACAACTTTCATAATATTCATTTTTATTGTTATAATATTATATAAATTTTAAAGGATATGACAACAAAGATATTGTAGGTATTGAACGGGGGTCTCTTGGAGGAGTTGGGGTACAAAAGGGAAACAAGAATGTAATTTAATTCTATTTACTTAAAATATGTTTTAAAATGTTAACAAATTCAAATAAACTGAAATCATGTATTTTTTCTCATCACAATTCAATAAAACTTAAATCAATTTTAAAAAGAATACTTGAAGTCACAATTTTTTTGCAACCTACTTTTTGTAAGGTATAACTTCTCCTCTAGCCCACCACCCAGAAGATGTAGTAGAACAGAAATATTATTAGAATATAGGGGAAGTAAACCTGCTCAGCAATAGTTTGGGGGCTTACTTGATCTTCGTGGGCAGCATTTTAGTCCCATAGCAAACACCAAACATGACTTAGAATCTGCAGATACTAGGCAGGCAGATATCAGACATGAATCAGCAGCTACAGTCCAGTTCTTTCAGCAAGCAGACACCTAAAGCTATAGTTCAATCCTGAAGAAACCTCCAGGCTGGCCAACTGGTCTGAGGCAAGCCACAGAAGCAGCCAGCTGCTGAAATAATCTTGCAAGCAGTTCTTGGGGGTGTTTCTCTCAATGGCAGCTTTACTACTAGTTGAGATTACTCATTCTATGCAATGTGAACCAATATATGCATGTCTTTAGTGAATAATAGGAAGGCAAAGCAAATCAAACCAAATCTCAATGCTTGTCTCTGTGGGATCATATTTATACTACTTCATTACAGGTACTTTTATGCACTTGCTATATCAAAACATCATTTTACATGTATCTGCTTCAGGAAAACAGTATTTTATGTTTTGCTTTAGCAAGTCATTTTTTGCCTGTTTGACCTAGCAAAACATCATTTGACATAACTAACTTTCTGAAGAACTAGAAATTTCTACTTCAAACACTACTATTTGAAGGACAAAATTAAAAAAAAAAATTATCTCATCTCTGATCCTGTGCCACAGCTATCCATACCCAAATACTGCTGGTAAGAGTTGGTCTCCCTGGAGTGCTGACACACCTGTGAACACAGGGAAGACCACCACTTCTGCACAAATTCCTGGTTCAAAAGGAATCTGTCAATAGCCACCAGGACACAGAAACAAAGGAACAGCCAGGGACAGGATCCTTCCAGTTTTCTTCTGAACCCTGGAGATGACCCTGTGCCACAATTCCCCAAACTGGAATTCCTCCATGAGAGAACTGGTCTCCCAGAAATACTGATGATACACAGGCTTTCAGGAGGAATAAGCCACAGTCAGAGACAGCAAGACCAGCCAACTCAAGAGATAACCAGATGGTGAGAGTCAAGGACAAGAACATAAACAACAAATACCAAGGCTACTTGGCATCACCAGAAACCAGGTATCTCACCACAGAGAGCCCTGGATACACCAACACACCAGAAAAGCAAGACTCTGATTTAAAATCACATCTCATGATGATGATAGAGGACTTTAAGAACAAGATAAATAACTCCCTTAAAGAAATACAGGAGAACACAGGTAATCAGCTAGAATCCTTTAAAGAGGAAACACAAAAATCCCTTAAAGAATTACAGGAAAACAAAACCAAACAGGTGAAGGAATTGAACAAACCATCCGGGATCTAAAAATGGAAATAGAAACAATAAAGAAATCACAAAAGGAGACAACTCTGGAGATAGAAAACCTAGGAAAGAAATCAGAAGTCATAGATGCAAGCATCACCAACAGAATCAAGAAATAGAAGAATCTCAGGTGCAGAAGATACCATAGAAAACATTGATACAACCTTCAAAGAAAATGGAAAATAGAAGAAGTTCCTGGGGGCAGGATCTGGTTTGGGAATAGACGGGAGATAAGTTTATAGGGTTAGGAAAATGAATAGAAATAGGGAGCGGGGGAGGAGGCCAAGTATAAAACTGGGCAGGGGATGGGAGATGGACACTAGAAGTCCCAAACTCCAAGGAAGTTCCCAGAACCCAACAGGAGTGTCATCAGCACAAATACCCAACAGAGGGAAGATAGAACCTGTAGAGACTACCTCCACTAGCTAGGAATGGCCTCCAGTTGAAGGATGTGGCTTACCACCTAACTCAAAATTCTTAAACCCGAATTGTTCCTGTATAAAGGCTATGCACAAAAAATAGAGCAGAGACTAAAGGAAAGGCCATCCAGAGACAGGCCTACCTAGGGATCCATCTCATCTGCAGAGACCAAACACCAACATAAATGCTGATGCCAAGAAGGGCTTCCTGAAAGGAGCCTGACATAGCTGTCCCCTGAAATGCTCTGCCACACCTGACCAATATAGATTCAGATACTCCCTAGAAGACCAAGAAGATTTCTTAAGTAGTGGTATATAACTCTTAGTTGTTGTTATATTTAATGGGCTAGTGTTTATGGCAAACTTCTTAAAGAATTGTCAGTTGTGAAATTTCAAATGAAAATCTTCTGAGGCGTAAATATATTAGTGATTGCATTACCAGATTTTGAGAATTCAGCATTCCAACTGTTTCCATATCCTGTAGATGAAGTTTTAGGTAGTGTAACATAGATTTTTGAAAACAAAATGTATCTTTATAAACTGTATGTTTAAGTTTAATTTTATAACCTGTCATCCCTGACCTCAAAATCCTTGTTTTCTTTATATTGAGCATACAACATCTATCCAAAACCCATAGCTTATTACTTTTAGATGGAGTCAGAAAACATTGCCTTATTTTGCTAAGTTGTATCATCTAGTTGACAGATTAGAACTATAACACTGAATTTGAAGTGGAGTCATTGGATTTCTTGGTATATAAATATTAATTTGTTTACAGTTCATAGTATGGACCTTATATATCTTCATATACAGTAATATAGTATGCAGTAGAACTTTTTAACTTTGAAATTCAATAATTTTGAAGTATTCAAATATTTATTAACCTAACTTCAAAATAGTAAAAATTTTGTAATATGCTACACAAAAACTCACAAATGTTAGTTTTTAACCTGTATCTCTTTTTCCCTGCTTTGTTAGCAAAACCAGAGGGAAACATTTATTTACTTCATGTTTCTTGACTTTCAAATAAACAACACCACACAGTAAGTTCTAACAGCTTATTCCATACATTATTTTACTTAGTAGCAACAAAACACTTATAATGACAAGATAATTAATATTTTATATTTTACAAATAAAGAATTTCTATATTTTTTCAAAATAAGAAATTTATTAGCCAGCAAAAGAAACAACAATATAAATGAAGTTGAAAGAGATTTCTTGGAGTGATTAGATTTTTGATACAGCTGATGCCAAAGTAGTAGTTATATAGATTCACAAATAGATGCAGGAGTAATGGTGTGCTTACTTTTGTTTCATGTAAATAAATATAGATTAATCAACAAATAGATAATATTAACAAAATTAAATTTTAAAACATCTTAAGTCCCAGAGAAACTCAGCACATGATTTAACACCTCTAGAAAAACAAATCTGTAGAGATTTATAAATCAAAACTCTTTAATAAATAAAAGAAACTTAAGAAAACTATAAAAAAAAGCCAAAGAGAAATAAAGGACATTATTAAGTATGTCAACATAACATATAATATTAACAGCACAAACAATGAAAGAGATAAAATAGCAGAAAATATTTCAATTACCAATGTGTAATCATTTTTCAACTTCTGTATGGAAAATTCCTATTTATCTTGAAAAATCAATGAAATCTAGGTAAGACAAACCATTCAGGGGCCACAGCAAAAATACATTATTGTATAAGGCTGAAAATTAAAGATAATGTAAAATCTTGAAATCAGAAATGAATCAATAACTGCTGATGAAGATTCAGAGAAAAATGAACCTGTATGCATTGATGTTGGTAATATAAACTAGTAGAGCCATTATGCTATCTGAAGTGAAGTAATTTTTAAACTAAAGATGATCTAATATATGACATAACTATAACTAACCTCCTTTGTATTTACCAAAAGGACTTTAAAATTAAATGTCCTAAAGATATTTGCACTTCAGTGGTTATTGCAGCATTATTCAAGATAGTTAAGTTATGAAACAGCCTAGGAATCTATCAATATTGGCAGGTCAGTAGATGCCTTTAAGTAACAATAACAGTAATTAGTCTCTGGGTCATTAGATATTATTCCTGAAGTTGCATAAGAATCTATAAAATGGGATCATGGAGCAATTAAATTAATATCAGAATAATAAAAAACCATCTAAATAAATAAATTCCTCCAAAGAAGTCATCAGTTGTCAATAGGACCTTAGTAGTGGTGACCAGGAAGGCTCTTCCCATCTATACTTGCATGTTGACTGGTTGATCTTGTGTAGACAGCCATAGTTGTTAAGTTTCTGAATACAATAGCCCTGCTATGTCCAGAAAACATTCTAATCTAGTCTTCCATGACTTCTTACATTTATTCCCCTTTTAATTTAATAATTAATTAATTTATTAATATAATTAATCATTAATTAATTAATGATTAATTAATATTAATAAATTAATTAATTATTAATTAATATTAATAAATTAATAAATTTAATTTATGGTGAATATATGTTTTAGATTTTCTGCTGACTTCTGGATCTGTCGACACTATGCTAAATTAGCTTATCATTTACAGGATCAACACTCTTTAGAATGTAATTATTTGATTAGAATATTTTTGATATGAAGGACATGACCCAAAAAATGTAACACTTGACTAATATTTAATGTCATAGTTGTAGAAACAAGCTCAGGTTTAAAAACAAATACCTATTTTGAGAGTTTCTGTGATTTATTTCATATTTCCCTTTATAGTTAGAAGATTTGGGGAGTCAATCTATGAAATTTATATTTTAAAGAGAAAACAAGACTGCATAGTAAAATTACAACATTATTTTACTCATCAGTACTTCAAGACAACATTCTATTTAACATTATATTTTGAAATAAGACTTTATTTCAGATGTCATTTTTTAAAAAGTTCCAGTTCAAATTTAAGTATTGCAAAAAAGACATCTTTTAAAAGTGTAATCCTTTAGCTGTCATCTATAGATTTTCTTGACATGACCAAGCATAGCCCTTTAATAACTTTTACCCTCAAGTAAGCACCACATAAATAAGTTAAAATTACTTTTTTGAAGTAGGAAATTCAGAATGTTTCTAGAGAATGTTCATAAACGTAGAGATAAAGCTACTTTCCCTGACATATTTAAAAGAATATATTACTATTTATTAGGCAATTTCAGGATAAAAATTAAAATAAACAAATTCTTTTCCAGTCTTATACCAATACATTGATTTCAAAAATTTAATCTATTCAATGTAAAGAATTATCCAAGTATTTTAAATTTGCTTCTCTTATGTAATAGTTCCACATGTTCAAAATGGAGGTTTTAAATTTTTCCATACAAGGATTTAATTGGAAAAATAAATGAATATTATATCTAAACTTAAAGTGGTCAAATTCTATGGATTTTCATACATAGTTTGTACATACATCTATGCAAACATAACTGAGAGATCATCACTTAACTATTTAGACACATTCTGGTGTGCTTAGATGTATACAATTTCATGAACAATTCTAACTGGAAGAGAAAGGAAAGTTAATTCTATCTACTTGCTACTTACTGTTCATATAAAAGTATATTATTGAATTGTATAAGAATATAAATATTAGAGAAGTTGATTGTTTTATTCCATGGACATTGTTACCAATAACACTCTACAGTTAGTAGTGATGAAAGTGTTTTCTTTTGGGTCACAATACTTAAGTTCAAAGGTTGAGAGTACACATATAGCTGTGTATTCAGCACGTCAGCTGATTTGTGAGATGGTACATGTCCTCATATTCCAAGAGATCTGGAGACAAATCTTCTGATCTTGCATGATGCTAAGAGTATTCACTTATAAATACCTCAATGGAAATATTATACTTATCATTAATTATCTTCTCAAACCCCCATATCAAAGCAACATAGCATTATTAAATGAATTAGCATTCACAATGAGTTTCATAAATCTTGGGAACATATCAAATTCATATTAAAAAATCATTATCCTGATTTTCAAACACGTTCCAAAGTGCATTGACTACTGTCTTAGTTAGGGTTCCGATTGCTGTGAAGAGATACCATAACCAAGGGAACTCTTATAAAGAAAACATTTAGTTGGGACAAGCTTTACAGGTTCAGAGGATCAATCCATTATCATCAAGGCAGGGAGCACGGCAGCATCCAGGCAGACATGGGACTGGAGTAGCTGAGAGTTCTATATCTTGTTTTGAAAACAAACAGGAGAAGAATGGCTTCTAGGCAGCTAGAAGAAAGGTTTCTCAAAGCCCGTCCCCAAAGGGATACACTTCCTCAACAAGGCCACACCTTCTAATAATGCCACTTCCTGGGCCAAGCATATTCAAACCACTACAACTACAGTATGGTGAAACTCTTATGATATTTCAAAGAAATTGCTTATTTTCTCATGTTGCCAATAAAACTTCTGAAATGATCACCACCTAGCCTGTCACTATTTCTATATTACAATCAGTATTCTATTATATCTATAAGATAAATTAAGTGGGAGGAGTTCATTTCCAAACAATTTATATACACATAAGTTTCAAGCCAGACAGTGGTGGTACATGACTTTAATCCTAGCACTTGGGAGGCAGAGACAGGCAGATTTCTGAGTTTGAGGCAAGCCTGGTCTGTCTCGAAAAACCATAAAAAAAAGAAAAGAAAAAAGAAAAAAAATCTAAAATTTTAAGTAAGTTAACTTTTATATTTTACAATTCCCATGGTAATTTTTTTTCTAAAGTAAATTCCTATTTAAACTAATGAGTTAATTTTATTCAGTAGCCAATGTCAGTCTAGATTTTAAAGTTGTTTCTACATCTCAGTCAGATTTTGTTAGGTCTGTTTGATTCATTAGCATCATTATTTGTCTGTTGAGGTTTTGTTTTAGTGACAAATAAAAGCTCAATTGTCCATTGCAAAGAGTGGGGTATTGAACTCTCCCACTATTAATATATGGACTTTGATGTATTTTGTAAGCATTAATATTATTTCTTTTACATATGTGACTACCCTGGTATTTGGAGCATAGATATTCAGAACTAAGTCATCATTTTGTAGAATTTTCTCTTCAATGAATATAAAGTGTCTTCACCATTCCTTTTGGTTGTAAGTCTACTTTTGTAGATATTGAATGGCTATACCAACTTGATTCTTGGGCCCATTGCTTGGAGAATCTTTGTTCAAACTGACATAATTTCTATCTTTGATTCTGAAGTATATTTCTTGTATGCATTACAGTGATGGATCCTGTTTTTGCATTCATTTTCTTAGCTTGTATCTGTTTATTAGGGAATTTAATTCACTAATACTTAGAAATATTAATGACCAATGATTGATAATTCCTGTTATCTTTCTATTTGTGTTGGTAGAAGATGTGTATGTGTGTGTGTATGCTTTTCTTCTTTTGATTTTTCTGCTATGAGATTTTTTTATTGTCTGTGTTTTTGTGGGTTTAATTAAGCTATTTGGGTTAGAGTTTTCCTTCTAGTAACTGCTGTAGGGTTAAAGTTATGGATAGATATTGTTCAAATTTAGCTGTACAAGAAATAATTTGATTTCTCCTTATCTTATTGAGTTTTGTTGGGTATTACCAAGTCCTGCATGCAAAATAAATGACATGATAGTTCACATCCCTGTAGCACAGCTATCAGGGTATGTGCCTCCAGGGGAGTTTCTGGTTGCTAGGCATGAGGCCTGTTTGCATAATAATGAACATATTTCCATGTTTCTCCTTAGCCTAATGTTCTTCTGGCCAACATTAATGACTACATGCTAATTAGAAACCCCATGAGCCTGAGAGGCAAAGGTGTGTCCATTGTTCCTCATAAAAAATGGCAAATACTGAGACCATCAGGGCAGCCCTTAAGACTGTGGGAAAGAACTCTCAAATTGTGGGTTCAAGAATATATAAACAGGATTTCTTAATTTTGCAAAATATAAGAATACAACATGAATTATAGGTGGAGCTTTGTGGATCTAAAAGAACATAGGCAGCTATACTATGAGCCAGCTTGTCAGAAAGATATCAAGGAAGGTAATAAAAGAGATTTAGGGAGTTGTAATCAAGGGCAAGATCCAACTTAG
Organism: Hylomyscus alleni; assembly: GCA_019843855.1. Lineage (NCBI taxonomy): Eukaryota > Metazoa > Chordata > Mammalia > Rodentia > Muridae > Hylomyscus > Hylomyscus alleni. The sequence goes on along the minus strand of JADRCC010263958.1, from coordinate 7,860 downwards.
CTAAACTTATTGTTTCTGATTACAAAGATAGGCAGATGCATGAGTTCAAGGTCAGCCTGGGGCAGAGCTAGTATATTCCAGGTACGACAGGAATGATGATCTCAGAAACAGAACCTATCCAGCTATCTTCTTGTCTAGCTTAAAAAGGCAAATAGATCTCTGAATTAATTTGCTATGTTTTAAAAATGTACTTCTTGTCTTTTCTAAGAGTCAAGAGGATAGGATAATAAAATCTTGATCCTTAGGATAAAGGAACAGGAGGGAAGGAGTTAAGATTGAATTGATATGTAAATAAAAGACTGGGCTTTGGTCTTCAAGAGAAGAGGTATCCAGAGAGGTTTTAGGTTTTATTTCTAGCAAGAGAGAGCTGTCTTGAGCAGACTGCTGTCTAGAGAGCTCTCTCCACAGGAGAACACATAGCTGTCAGCTTGTCCCTTCCATTTACTTAGAGTGGTTTCTTCTGCCACTCCCAGTGATCTACATCTATGGGTCAGCAGGGTGGAGAGCCTGTGAACCAGTTAACCTTCATTCCTAGTTCCATCCTCATTGTGGTTCAGTTAGCAGGGGCAAGTTTCAGGAATCTGAGCCCTGAGGCTCTGAGTTAGCCAAGTTCATGAACCCAGAGCTCTGAATCGGCTGACCAGTATTTTTAATTTTTCTCAGTTTTCTAGGAGCCTTAAGAGCTTTTTATATATTTTTCATACTTTTCAAATCCCCTCCTCCTTCATAGATAAAAACCTTCCTTTCTCAAGACACACCCTACAGGTTCTGGCTGTCAGGAAGAAAGAAGTGTGGGAGGAGAGATCTGGACCTGAGAAATTTCTGATCCTCCAAGACTCTTCAACAGTGGACCTGCTACTCCAAGACCTTCTTCTTCCAAATCTCCCTACCCAAACCCCATGGCCCTGCCAATGCCAGTACTTGTTCTTCAGCCCATACAAGACTGGTGTCATTGCAACTGCCTTCACCAGAAGGAGGAATGGGAGGAGACCCGACAGCTAAATCCCTGATACCATGGTGGCTCTCTCACTAAGGGCATATGGGCCTCTCAAAAAGGGAAATTAGGCTATGCAATATTGGCCCTTCTCTTGGGCCAGTTAATCTCTTTGAGACTGTTTTACTTATAATATAGGAAGCCAGAAACATGGAGGCACCATAGATTGGCCAGGCTGTTGTCAACAGTGGGTTTCCCACGACTAGACCTGACTGGGACTTTAATATGGCAGAAGGTAAGGGGTACCTGACTGGTCAACAGCCTGGCTCCATTTGGCAGGTCTCACAAAAACCTACAAATTTGACCAAGGTATGTGAGGGTAGACAGGGATCAGATGAGTCACCTGTTCCCTTTCTAGAGCGACTCATGGAGGCATTCCATCAGTATACACCCTATAACCTCAGCAGTAAGAAACACAAAGCTACTGTGACTATGCCTTTTATAGACCAGGCTAGGAGAGATATCAGGAAAAAGCTTCAGAGGCTAGAGGAACTACAGGATAAGTTAGTATAAGTCATTGAGGGATTTAGTACAGGTTGTTGAGAAAGTCTACAATCAGAGGGAGATAGAAGAGGAGAAAGAGCAGAGATAGGGAAATAAAGAATATGAAAGGGAGATGGGAAAAAAAAAGAAAAATGACAGGGAAGGAATCTGCAGAGAGTCTTGACTCTTAGGCTAAGTGATGAATACAAGTTGTTTGAGACCTTGAACAGGGCACCCCAGGACCTAGACTGGTGGTTTGAGGCCTTTTCCCAGGCCTAGACTGGGATGGCAGGGATGGGGATAACTTCAAGCCTTTTAACCTGAAGGGATGTTGGATTTTGTCAAATGTTTTTTCAGCATCTAATGAAATGATCATGTGTTTTTTTCCCTTTGAGTTTGTCTATTTTTAGCATCTAGTTAGATGATCCTATGACTTTTTCTTTGAGTTTGTTTATACAATGTTTTATGTTGATGGATTTTCATATGTTGAACCATCCCTGGATTGAAGCCTACTTGATTGTAGTAAGTGTTGTTTTTGATATTTTCTTGGATTTGATTTGGGAGAATTTTATTGAATATTTTTGGATCAATATTTAGAAGCAAAATTGGTCTAAAATTCTCTTTCTTGGTTGAGTGTTTCTATGGTCAGGCATCAGAATAACTGTGACTTCATGGAATGAATTATCTAAAATAAAAAGATAAATTTCAGAAGTGAAAGTAAGTTATGAATTTTTGAGATATTCATAATGATTGATAAAGATTATTTTTAACATAAGAAAACAACAAAAAGAATATTTATTTTTAAGAACTATTAGAACTATATCTAACAAGATACTCAAGGTATGACATAATTCTCTAGAAGATGTAATCCGACAGATACACTAATTACAGTGATCTGGATATATTCTGAATTAAAAGTTCAGAATTTAAATAAAGTACATAAATTTATGTACTACATATATGAATGATTTTTATGTAATAGAGCAAAGCAATATTATACTCTAATACACTAGTTACTCTAATTTAAATGTAGAAAGCTTAACTCAAAATTTATTTATAGTGTCACTAAATATCCCCAAGTTCTTTTAATCTGCTTGAAAACTATTTTACCATTCTAAATGGAAAGGTATTAAGTTCAGTAAAAATATTACTTGTGTTTATTCTACATTTATGTGATATGTTAGCTTCTTAGTTTCTGTGAATGTGCAAATAGCAATCATTTTCTCACAAATCCAGAATACAGAAGACCAATATGATAGTTTCATTTCCTCTGGGACCACCTTCTTTAGAGTCCATATACCTACTTTATTACTTTGATTTCAGATGACTTTTACTACCAGGGATACCTTCCATGTCCTTTTCCAATAAGGTAATCAGTCACAATAGATTAGGAACTCAAATGTCCACATTTTTACTTGAAAGTCTTCTTTTTAAATAAAGTTATATTGAAAATATTGAAATTAGACATTTAGTAATATTTTAGACTTTTAAGTAATATCTTGTTTTTTTTAAGGTCTCACAAATGAACAAGTGTAGACAGGTGCTATATTTAATATTTTAATATTATGCTTTGACAAACTAACCTTGTGTTCTGATTTTGAATATATGCAAAAAGTAACGTGGTGTTTCATGGGGGTTGACTTCTCTTGGAATTCTACAATTAAATGGAATTAAAATTAAAATTGTTTATTGTAGAATAACAGATGGGGAGCAAAAAGGGAAAAAGCAAAATTAGACATGCAGAGCTGTCAGAACATAATTTAGACTTGACAAAATTTTTGACAGTGTAACTGAGAACTTCAGAGAAAAGATTACTCAGCAAGATTATTATTACAAGGAAGTTCTCTAAGCCCTTTTACAATCAAATTGTTCATTTAGTACACTAACCAAGCCTTGATGAATTCAGTAACTGCAGCTAAACAACTGAATACTGTACTAGAAACAAGAAAGTTTTTACTTTGAAGTGGTTTCTGAGTAATCAGTAATAAACTTTTTATCTCAGTGAATTCTTGGATTGGTCCATAGTAATCACCCATATGATTTTAAAAGTCTACTTTCCTTGGCACGCTATACATGTTATCTAGAGATCTTCCTATCTTTCACTCATTTGTACCATTTCTCTCTTGTAATTTAAGTGTGTATTAAAAAAAAAGAGCTGCTTCTCTCATGTCTTCCTTAATACAGTTAAGCATCTCAATCTATCATTTCACATTAAAAAAAAAACACAGGATTTTTTTTTCCTTTCCTATAGCAGGCCATATATTCCTGTACATTTCTGCATTCTTGTGATTTTGTGATTAGTAATCCTAATGAAATAGTTTATTTAAGTGGAATCTTTCTATTATGGATATTCCTGCATTATACAATCCAGGCTCTTTTAATTCTTTTTCTTCTATTGAAGGGTTCAATTAGCTTTCCATATATAGTCAACATAATATACTGATATTAAAACATACCACATGTAAAATGGACAAGATCAGAGTGGGTATGTAAAATTGAGTTCCTTTCTATCCTCAGTATGTCTTCAATATAAGACAACTTTCTCTAGGTACATGTGTGTCTGTAATACATATGCAAGTGTTAAATGGGGCAGTCTCACAGCCCCTAGAGGAGGCTCCAATACCAGGTGCTCTAGCAAACCCAGGATCTTTGGATCAGGGGTGAGGAGGACACAACATCTGTTCCAACACCACCAAGAGTAACTGAGGCCGGCAAGATCTAGGGACTCAGGAACCCTGCCCAAACAGTGACTCAGGTTCCTTCCAGTCTGCCCCATTTTACCTTTGGTTCAAACTCTGCAGCCAGTCCCATGGACCCCAGATAAGGCTCCACTCCCAGGGGATCTAGTACAACCAGGATCACAGGATCACAGGAGCTCAGGAGCTCAGGAGCTTAGTCAAACCAGGACCTCGGGGTCTCAGAAGCAGCTTGACACCCAGAACTCTGACACACCCAGAATCACAGGATCACAAAGTCTCAGAATCACACAATCACAGAGACAGCTGGATTTTGAGGATTTCTGATTCAAACAGGATTACAGGAAGAATAAAGTCCAGTCAAATATATTGAGTGCAGGGAGCACTAGAGATAATCAGATGGGGGGAGGCAAGAAAAGAAGCAAAAGAAAACATGGTTACTTAGAATCATCAGAACCCAATTCTCCCACCATCACAAGTCCTGGATACAACATCACACCTGAAAAGCAAGACTCAGATATAGTGTCACTTCTAATGATGATGATGGAGGACTTTAAGGACATAAATAACTCCTTTAAAGAAATATAGGACAACACAAGTAAACAGGTAGAAGCCCTCAAAGAGGAAACACAAAATCCCTTAAAGAATTAGAGAAAAACATATCAATTAGGCAAATCAAATGAAGAAAACCTTCCAAGATCTAAAAATGGAAATAGAAACAATAAAGAAATCAGAAAGAGAGACAACCCTGAAGATACAAAACCTAGGAAAGAAGTCAGGAGCCATAGATGCAAGCATCAGCAACAGAATACAAGAGATAGAAGAGAGAATCTCAGGGACAGAAGATACCTTAGAAAACATTGACACAACAGTAAAAGAAAATCTAAAATGCAAAAATATCCTAACCCAAAACATCCAGGAAATCCAGGACAAAATGAAAAGACCAAACCTAAGGATAATAGGTATAGAAGAGAGTGAAGATTCCCAACTTAACCAGAGGGCAAAGAGACAGTAACCAAACTAATAAAATCAGAAATGAAAGGGGAGACACAACAATGGAAATTGTGGAAATTCAAAAACTCATCAGATCCTACTACTCAACTACACTGGAAAATCTGGATGAAATGTACAATTTTTTAGACACAAGATGACAAAGTTAAAAGAGGGTCAGATAAACCATCTAATCATTCCCATAACCCCTAAAGAAATAGAAGCAGTAATTAACAGTCTTCCAACAACAACAAAAAAAGCCTTGAACCAGATGGGTTTAGTGGAAAATTCTCTCTTCAAAGAAGGCTTAATACCAATACTCTTCAAACTAGTCCACAAAATAGGAACAGGTCTATAGTTCCCAATTCATTCTATGAAGCCACAGTTACACTCATACCTAAAACCACATGAAGACCAAACAACGAAAGAGAACTTCAGACCAATCTTGCTTATGAATATTAATGTTAAAGTAATAAAATTCTTGCAAACTGAATAAAAAAAATCAAAACAATCATTGACCATGATCAAGAAGGCTTTATCCCATTGATGCTGGGATGGTTCAATATACGGAAATCCATCAGCATAATCTACTACATAAACAAACTTAAAAAACTGCATGATTTCATTAGATGCTGAAAAAGCATTTGACAAAATTCAGCATCCTTTCATGATAAAACTCTTGGAAAGATCAGGAATTCAAGACCCATACCTAAACATAGTAAAATCAATATACACCAAACCAGTAGCCAACATCAAACTGAATGGAGAGATACTTGAAGCAATCCTACTAAAATCAGAGACTAGACAAAGCTGCCCACTCTCTCTATCTATTCAACATAGTGCTTGAAGTTCTAGCTAGGGCAATTAGTCAACTAAAGGAGGTTAAAGGGATACAAATTGGAAAGGAAGAGGTCAACATATCACTATTTGCAGATGATATGATTGTATACATAAGTGACCCCAAAAATTCCACCAGAGAACTCTTAAAGCTGACAAACAACTTCAGCAAAGTGGTTGGATATGAAATCAACTCAAACAAACAATTAACCTTCCTCTTCTCAAAAGATAAAAAGGCTGAAAAGGAAATAAGGGAAACAACATCCTTCACAATTGTCATAAATAATATAAAATACATTAGAGTAACTCTAACTAAGCAAGTGAAAGATCTGTATGACAAGAACTTCAAGTCTCTGCAGTAAGAAAAGATTTCAGAAGATGGAAATATCTCCCATGCTCATCGATTGGCAGGATTAATATAGTAAAAAATGACCACCTTGACAAAAAAATCTAGAGATTCAATGCAATCCCCATCAAAATTCCAACTAAGCCCTTCATAGAGTTAGAAAGAGCAATTTGCAAATTCAAGTGGAATAACAAAAAACCCAGGAGAGTGAAAAATATTCTCAACAGTAAAAGAACTTCTGGAGGAATCACCATTTCTGATCTCAAGCTGTATTACAGAGCCATAGTGTTAAAAACTGCATGGTATTAGTACAGAGAAAGGCTGGAAGATCAATGGAATAGAATTGAAGACCTAGAAATGAACCCACAAACCTATGGTTACTTGATCTTTAACAAAGGAGCTAAAACCATCCAGTGGAAGAAAGACAGCATTTTTAACAAACAGTGCTGGTTCAACTGGTGGTCAGCATGTAAAAAATGCAAATCAACCCATTAATATCTCCTTGTACAAAGTTCCAGTCTAGGTGGATCAGGAAATCCCCCCCCCCCCGCACATAAAAACGGATACACTGAAACTTATAAAAGAGAAAGCTGGGAAGAGCTTCGAACACATGGGCACAAGGAAAAAATTTCTGAACAGAACACCAGTGGCTTATGCTGTAAGAACAATTATCGACAAATGGGACCTCAAAAAATTGAAAAGCTTCTATAAGGCAAAGGACACTGTCAATAGGATAAAAAGGCATTCAATAGATTGGGAAAAGATCTTTACCCATCCTACACTCAATAGAGGGCTAATATACAATATATACAAAGAACTCAAGAAGTTATACTCCAGAGAACCAAATAAACTTATTAAAAATGGGGCATATAGCTAAACCAAGAATTTTCAACTGAGGAATATAAAATGGCCAAGAAGAACCTAAAACAGTGTTCAACATCCTTAAACATCAGGGAACATCAGATCAAAATAACCTTGAGATTCCACCTCATATCAATCAAAATGGCTAAAATCAAAAACTCAGATGATAACAGATGCTGGGGAGGATATGGAGAAGGAGGAACACTTCTCCATTGCTGGTGGGATTGCAAGATGCTACAAACCACTCTGGAAATCAGTTTGGTGGTTCCTGAGAAAATTGGACATAGTATTATGTGAGGACCTGTCTCGAGCCCCCCGGGGTACCCTGACCTGCAGGGATAGGAGGCACGACACATCCACCCCTTCCTAAATGATTTTGAATCAGGCCTTCTGTTTATTGTAAGGGAATAGATACATTAGGTAAGGGGAAAAACGAAACAAAACGTTACAAGAGATTAAAAGGGAGGAGGAACAGCCTTTATGCTGAGTGAATGTTAATTGTTATTAAGTTCTGAGCCTATAGATAAACCCATGCCAATATTACAGAGAAAGTCTGAGACCCCAGGGCTAAAACCCCAAAGTAAAAAAATGTCTTTAAGCTAAAGTCTCCAAGGCAGAATTATCCCAAAGCAAAATGCTTCTAAGCCAGAGAA
>JADRCC010263939.1:0-11318 GCA_019843855.1 Hylomyscus alleni | reverse complement strand
ACACACACACACACACACACACACACACACACACACACACACACACAGAGGGGAGGGGCTGTTCGTTGAACCTCCAGATACATGTTGACCCACTTCCCTTGCTTCCTATGTTGACCCACTTCTCTCGCTCCACAGGAAGCGGCCATCAGCTGCTGGGTGCAGTTCAGCGATGGTTCTGTCACACCCTTGGACATTTACGATGAGAAGGACTTCTCCCTGATGGCCACGTCCTTAGACGAAAAGGTTGTCTCCATCCTCCAGGACCCCAAATTCAAGTGGCCTATCATTGCTGCCGAAAACGAAGGGCAAGGGTCCCTGGTGAAGGTGGAGATGCTCATCAGTGAGTCTTGCCAGAAGTCTAAGCGGAAGAGTGTGTTGGCTGTGGGAACAGCCAGCATCAAGGTTAAATTTGGACAGAATGATGCAAACCCCAACAGCAGTGAGAGCGGACACCTTGGGGCTGGGCTTCATGTGGAGAATATCAATGACAGGAGGTCCAAAAAGCCTTTTCAGGAATGGGGGAACCCTGAGGGGCCATACTACAGCAGCTCATCCATGGGGCTCATGGAGGGATGGGGCAGTACAACCAAGAGGCCAACTTTCCAGAAGAAGGAAGGTCAGGAAAACCTGTTAGATGATATCATCCTCTCACAGACGATGGCCATGGACCTCACCAGCTTCCCAGACCAGATGGACCTCCCCGGAAGCAACGTGGGCGCTGAGGAACATGACCTTGATCAAGCAGCCAAGGGGCTGAGTGACCTGGAAATTGGCATGTATGCTCTGCTGGGTGTCTTCTGCCTGGCTATCTTGGTGTTCTTAATTAACTGTGTGACCTTTGCCCTGAAGTACAGGCACAAACAGGTTCCCTTTGAGGAGCAGGAAGGTCTGAGTCACTCTCACGACTGGGTTGGGCTGAGTAACCGGACAGAGCTGTTGGGGAACCATATGAACTTCGCCTCCTCTCAAGAGGAGCAGATCACTGCCATTGACAGGGGTCTGGACTTTGAGGAGAGCAAACTCCTTCTCAGCTCAAACTCTCAGAACAGCATCAATGGACAGCTGTTCAGGTCCACGGGAGCCATGCTCACAGACGACAAAGAACAGAAAAGCGAACCCCCTACATCCCCTACCTCCAAAAGGAAAAGAGTGACATTTTCCACATTCTCGGCCATCTCCTCAGACGATGGGTGTCCTTCTGGGAACACCATGGTGTTGAGTAATGACGATGACATTAAGTGGGTCTGCCAGGCTCTGGACCCCGGCGAGTGTGCCGAACCTCCCAGTTGCATGGAGAGGCTACACGAGCACGTATAACAGAGACACCAATGTTGTTCTTACCTTTCAGCCTTTAACCCACTTGGGTATGGGGAGTAGACGTGTACCCGGGGGAGAAATGAGACAAGAGGACACCACAAGGGCAGCACTGTCCATAGAACCCTGGGAAATGATTCCCCCCCTTAGCTGGGGAGGCCCAGAGTTGGAATCCAATGCCAGGGCATGATGCTTTGGTTAGAACTTAGGAGGTTTACTGTGCATGGCAAGATGTTGTCAAACCTGGAACAAAAATGCGTGTTTAAGGGTTCCCAGGGAAGAACTCTCGCAATTTGGTTTCTCATCAGATCCATGTTGCCCCGATAATCACTATTTCAGACCATGAAAAAAAGAGATTAAAAAAAAAAAAGGCAAGGCTCAGGTTGAGCACACGTGGGTCAGGGGCAAGAGGTATGGCATCTGAGTAGATCGGCGTGGCTGACTCTAAGTATGCTCGCAGGCAGAGTGTAGCACTGAAGCTGGCTATGGGAAGCAGGGTATTGAGCTGGTGATTCCCAAAGATGGGGGTCAAAGTTGGCCAGAGATTATTGACAGGCCAAGGAGAGGTTAGCAGGGCAAAAAAGAAACAGGTAAACAAGTCCACAACTATCTTTGTAACTACGTGCCAAGAAACACATATATTACAGACACACACACAAACACATCATTGGAGCAATTGATAGAAGCTCCCTATCTGTAGAACACTGGGTATGAGCTCCATAGCTCCTTACACAAGTTCACTAGATTTGAACTTGATCACTACACTCTGTTGACACCCTTCAGCCATTGGCTATTTGGCAGTGAGGACAGGAGAGTGATTCCCAGAAGTTGCTCCCTGCCTCAAGTTCTCCTGAGTGTTGTGTCAACTTCAGGAGGCATTCTATGGAGGCGGTCCCAGGGACACATATCCCTATAAGGAGACTGGTCTCCAGAGTGTAAACAGGACTTGGGGTGAATTCCCCACCCCCTCCCTGCTTTCCTAGAAACCACAGAGGGCCTGTTTTGTGATGGGATCTGCTGCCCCTCATGTTGGGTCTCCTGTCCAGGAATTTGTCATCAGGGTATTTTAAGACAGAGCCATTTTAAGACAGTGCAAGTTGGCTCTTCTGAACTATAAAGAGGTGAGTGTCAGGAACATGGGCTTGTGCATGCTTGGACAGCATGAGAGAGGTGAGCGTGTATGTGTAGGTGTATGTGTGTGTATGAGGGTATGTGTGTATCTACGTGTGGGTGTGCACATAGCAGGGAGCTGTGTGTCTGTGGTGCGTATGCGGATGTACCTATTCTTGCAAGCACTTGGACCCCAAGTCACCCCCGAAAGGATTAGCATTGCTTAACGTCAAAATGTCTCTCCGATCCCTCAAGATGCTGAGCCTATGGAGATGGTAGGAGACATGTGATCGAAGGATCCCCCACCCCAATCCTGGTCTCACTGTGAAGTGAGAATGACGGGTTGAGGAGTAGCCGTGACCTCGAAGGGTGAAGGAGACTAGTCTCTGGGTAATTCTGACACTGTCATTCCCTTCTCTTTTCTTTCCCATTACTTTCTGTCTTTATTGCCTTGTCTTTTTCCTCATCTCCCTCCTCTTATTATTCTCACCCCCTGCATATACGAGAACCTCCCTAAAGGACCATGAGTCCCACCTCCTCTCCTTCCCCTCAGGCCCTCTCTTCTCTGACTGTGGTGCTAATCCTTTTGTTCTGACAGCCAGCAAGCTACCCAGCTCTCAGCTCCCAGTAGATTCTCCCTTGTTTGGGTAGGTGATGAAGCTCTTACCCCTTCACCACCACAATCCTTTGCTTCCCGTGGCCCACTTTCTGATTTCTTCCCTCTTTTTACCCATGTGACGTCTCCTTGACTACTGCAGCAGATGCCTGTTCTCAAATCCCTCCACGTGTAGAATGTATTGTAGATTGTAAGAATGTAATCTATATTTATAAACTTACTGACTGTAAATATAAAACATGCACTCTGCGGCTTTATGGCTGGCCTTTGTCTTTCTACACACTGACACCGCCCCCCATCCCTCCTCCCAGGGCCCCTGGCATCCATTGCAAATGGCTTTTCCAATGCTATGGCTTTTGGTAAATGAAAATGTAGATTAAAGAGCCGGTGCAATCCAATTACACCCTGACATCCTGTAATGCCGCTCCCGGCATCGAGGGGATGCTGACACACGATGACAGAGTGTACTGTGTGTTGAGTGTCTCTCCTTCAGGACCTGAAAAGATTCAAAGATAAATCACATGTGTAAATCTCTCCTAAAAGCCTGCTGACAGATGGTAGATGGAAGCCTCAAAGGCAAGCACTTGGCCCAGCTTCCATGTCTACTAGAGCAATGAGGGCACTCTGTCCTGTCCTTGGGACTCCTAGATATTTGCACACAGCTGTATTCAAAAATCGACCTTGGTGGGAGAGGTGGTACAGATTCAGAACCCACAAAAAGCTAAACCCAGCGGTGAATATCTGTAAATATAGTTCTGGAGAGGCAGAGACAGGAGGATCCCTGGAGTTCACTGGTCACCCCAGTCTAGCTGGACCTGTGAGCTCCAGGTTCACCAAGAGACCCTGTTTCAAAAAATAACATGGAGAACAAGTTAGATGTCCAAAATCCCTAGTGCATGAACACACACACACATATACTACCCTTGAGTTTCAAACTTCATTCACTGCGTCCTCAACGTGGTTCTTCATAGAGAAAAGATGGCAGAGCCCTGAGATGCGTGTGCATACATACACACACACAAACACACACACACTGATGATTGCTAGCCCTTCAGCCATTTATAGATCCACTCCTCTGCCAGTAACATGGCGCTGGGGTGGGGCACATGTCACTCTCTCAGATCTTACTTACATTTGGGGACATTGATAAAGATAGAATAATTTGGGCGTAGCTATATGTTTCATACAAAATAAATAAATAAATAAATAAATAAATAAATAAATAAATAAATAAAACAAGTAGCAGAACGAAAAATTTAACTATTTAAAACCCTGCCCCTTTTGCCTAAAAACACCCAGGTTCTACTGTTCCTTACAACTGAATACACCATGAGAAAGAGCATAGTCAGTATGGATAGGTGATGAGCAAGTGTGGGACCCCTGAACTCCGGAGTGTGCTTGGAACAGAGCCTTAATTCCGCCTGCTCCCACCTTCCTTGAAGAAAACTGGTTGTTGAAACCATCTCCACCCCAGATGGGGGAGAAGGCAGAGTAAGGAGCTGTGTGTTCTTAAGAGTTAGTAAAGGATATGTTTCTGCAAAGAGCACCATTCTTTTCTGAAGCCCCCCCAGGCAAGCACAAAGCACCTAAAGAAGACAGTGTAAGAGGCTGGGGAGATGGCTCAGTGGTGAAGGATTTGCTCCACAAGAATAGGGACCTGAACTTGGTCCTCAGCACCCACATCAAGAAGCTTGGCACAGGATCTGTGTGCTGGGGAAGTGGAGACAAACAGATCTCTGGGGACTGATGGGCAGGCTAGCCTAGCCTACCCTGTGAGCCCCAAGACAGTGAGAAGCTCTGTTTCAAACAATAGGGTATGATCTCAAAAAAATGGCTCAGCAGCTAAGGGAGCTTGATGCCCAAGCTTGATGACCTGAGTTCAATCCTGGAACTCACATGAAGGGAGAAGGAGAAAACAGACTCCCTGAAGTTGTCTTCTGACCTCCATACACATTCCACAGCACATTTGTGCGTACACACACACAGACACACACACACACACACACACACACAAATAAGAAATAAAACTTTGGAACATTATGAAGTTGGGGCTGGAGAGATGGCTCAGTGGTTAAGAGTGCTTGCTGCTCTGGCCAAGGATCCAAGTTTGGGTTTCCAGCACCCACAAGGTGACTCACAACCTCCTGTGATTCTTGCTTCAGGGATCCAACACCTTCTTCTGGCCTCTGCACCTACCTGGCATGGACACGCTGCACATACATCCAGGCAAAATACTCATACACATAACACAATAAATATTAATAGTAAGTATCAATGTGAACAGCACATGTGAGTAACAACAACAACAATCAAACTCTGACTTCCCCACATGTATGCACACATCAGTACATGTTCATATACACACATGCACCTATGCAAACAGGCACACCCATACAAACACCCACCCACAAAGAACAGAACTCTGTTCGAGAGTGAACACCTATACAAACAAGTGTACCCACACAAACACACAGCCACAAAGAACACAACTCTGTTTCAGAATATGTACCTTGGGATACACAAGAGAATTTGAGCAGCCACCACCCAAAGTCTGGATGAACAAAACAAACAAACAAACAAAAAACATTACCGGGTATAGAAAGCCATGCCCTCTCACTCAAACCTAACCTGTATGCTCATTATACTATGCATGGGTGCCGGAGAGCAAAGCGCTTCCTACCTATTGGGAAGAGCATCTCTGAAGCTGCCATTACTGTCTCCTCAACTTCGCATCCAGAGGTTCTTTCCCTCCCAGGTCACTTCTAGGTGTCCAGCCATGAGTATTTTGTAAACCAGGAACTTCGAACACTACCCTGCCTCTCATCTCTAGGGGGTAGGATCTTCCGGGATAAAAGTGTTGGTGGGGTCCACTCCTTCTAAGAGTTTTGAAGCAGGAGGGTCTTCCCTGGCAGTTTGCTGATGGTCTTTGATGTCCCTTGTTCTTAGAACAGTGGTTTAAGGCTGGAGTATAGCTCAGTGGTATGTATCAGACCCTAGGTTTGATCCCTAGTATACTCCTCCCCCCAAAATGACCTTCTGTCTTCTCTATTTTCTCTTTAGGTCTCTCTCAGTGTGGCCAAGGTCCCTATAAAGGCATCTGCTTATAGGATTAGGTCTTACTTAGTCCAGTGTGCCCTCAGATTACCAGAATACCTATAGACACATTTTTATTTAAAACATGGTCACATTCCAGCACTGGTATTGGACTGTCCTGTTATGAAGTTTCCAGTTCAACCCATGTTGTCAGCCTTTGGTCCAAAGTTTCTAGAAACTACTACTAGGACTTGGTTGGGTTTGGGGCTCAGGCTCAGGCAGTCCCGTGGGGTTTCCAGGAATGTCTCAGCCCCCAAAGCTTTCTCTACACCCTCATTTCTTTATTTCACACTCACTTTACAAATGAAGCTGTGCTAGGGCACCCTGCGAGTATGAGCCAATAAATATGTGTGTGTATATTTCCCTCTGGGAAAGCTCAGAACTGTGAATTCACCACCTGCTTGACACCTCCCAAAGAGCCCTCATTAGCTCCTCTCCACCTTGCTTCCACCTTAGCAGCAGCAAAACATTCAGTAAGAGGAGTGTGTGGACGAGGGATGCTGTCCTGGGAGAGGCATATCTTCCAGACCAGCAGCCACTCAACTGCTCAAAGGAGCATTCTGGGTGATAAGGCTGCTGGCCAGAGATCCAGACATAAGACTGATTTGGCTCAGTGGAATCCCATGAGAAGACCTTGTTGGGTCCCTTCGACATGTGTCTATGGAAAAGATATAAGACCCTAGCAAAATGCTGTGGGCAGGGAAAGTGAAAGGCTTACACTCTAGTGGGTGTTGGGAAGGGCATTTCTGGGTATTGTGGAGGAGTACACACCTGCAGAGCTGTTGTTCCAAATTGCCACTAGCCATATGACCTAGAACAACAGGAATTTGTTCCCTGTCAGTGTCTTTCTTAGGGTCTCCACCGCTATGAACAGGCACCATAACCAAGACAACTCATAAAGGACAACATTTAATTGGGGCTAGCTGACAGTTTCAGAGGTTCAGTCCATTATCATCATGATGGGAAGCATGGCAGCATGGTGCTGGAGGAGCCGAGAGTTCTACATCTTCATCCAAAGGAAACCAGAAGCAGGCTGTCCAAAGAGAGCTAGGAGGATGGTCTCAAAGCCCATCCCCATAGTAACACACTTCCTGCAGCCATGTCACACCACCTCCAACAAAGCCACACCTCCTAATAGTGCCACTCCCTGGGCTAAGCCTATTCAAACCCCCACAGTGTCAGAGTCTTGAAGTTTGAAGTGGAGGCATCTCCCAATGCGGCCTGAGATCTGGGATAGTTCCTGGCTATGCCTGACCTTCTACTGTGTCTTGATTTGATTTTTCATCTTCTCCAAAGAACACAGACTTGGTCACTCTAGTCTGACTACATTTTACCTGCATTACACCTCACCCAAACAAACAAACAAACCTGTTCCCACAGACTCTAAGGGTTGGGGTTTCAGTGGTTCTTTAGGAAAACACAATTCTATCCACTCTATGGAGAAAGATGCTCCTTGGGGGAAAAAAAAGAAGTCCTATATTGGTAGGGTTTGTTTCCATTCTTTCCACCAGGCATGGTGGCACAAACCATTAATCTCAGCACTCAGGAAGCAGAGGCAGAAGGATCACTGTGAGTTCAAGACCAGCCTGGTCTACATTGTGAATTCCAGGACAGTCAGAGCTACAAAGCGGGAGCCTGGCTCAGAACAAGACAAAACACACTATTTCTAGGGCAAGTGATTTAAGACAACGCATAGGAGCTAAAGAGAATGGCTCGCAGGTCAAAAAGTACCTCTTGGGAACGTGTACACAGTTGCAGGTACCTACAGAGCCTTTAGATCCCCCGAGGGAACAGAGTTACAAGCAATCATGAGCTGCTCAATGTGGGTGCTGGGGACTGAACTCTGGTCCTTCACAAGGGCAAGTGGCATACCCCAACTGGTATAACTTAAATTATGTATGATGTACATTTACACTCATATATTAAATATGTCTTTTAAGTAAACATAAAATAATATCCTCTATGGCTCTGTCGATCATCCATACATTCTTATTGTTATTCATCCCTTCTCCCTCCCTTCCTGCTTCCCCCAATAAAGATGGGAGGGATTTTTCCATGTCCTCTGATCCTCCTCCCCAAAGCTCCCTCTCCCCTCGAAACATGGCTCCCTTTAATTTTCCTGGTTTCTGTACAGATAGGGTTTCTCACCTAGTTCTGGGTATCAACTGTGGACACTGGTGACAGGTGTCACTTCCTATGAGAACAATGGAGCTTGCAGAGGTTCTGTGTGGATACTGACACATGGATCCCCGAGTCACCATATGGAGGAGGCTGGCCTCCATAGGACCTCCCATAGGCCTCTTCTTGACAATGAAGATGCCGGCTCTTGTGCGCTACAGGTACATTGGGTTATTACCTTGGCAGCACCCACTGTGGCCCAATTACCCATAGTCATGTTGAGCAGACGCTGCTGGTTCATTATGCATTTGGAGTCCCCGGAGTACATCCTCATGTCAGAGTGGGAATTTAGGTGTGCAGCCAGGGGCCAGATTCATGCCACATTCTATTATTTTCCCCTTTAAGGATTGCCCTGACCCAGCTGCCAATACAGGCCTGGCCTGAAGGAGCAGAACACAGGAAGTGTCTTGAGAGTGAAGAGATTCCCCAGAGACTTAATTGTGAGTCTTATTACAAGGAATGATGGGACCTGGCTGTCCTTCTCTCCTGGCTCTAGAGGGCTCATTAGGCAGCTGGGACTTGGCTATATGGGCCAGCGCTGCCCAAGAGCCTGACTTTCCCTGCAACGACCTCTAGCTGGCTAGTTTCTCCAGCTCCCTGTTGGACTTCATTTCAATCTACCCCCTTGGAGCATGTTTTGTCATGACCAGGAACTTTATGGCTCTAGAGAAGCAGGTACCTCTCTGCACCTACCCTAGCCACCGTAGACATTCCGCACAGCTTAAGGTCTGGGAACAGATGGGCTGAAACCCACTTCTACGCATACTCCATCTCGAGAGTGCCAGAGTTGGGCAGCCCTCCAGGCTGGAGCCTGGATAAGGCTTCAGCTGGTCACAGGAGAGCTGTGGTTAGCAAAGCCCCCTGGGCTCCTCTGAAAATGCTTTCCGATGCCCGGACTTGATTCTGCAGTCACGCTGGGGCAAACAGCACGGGCCATCGAGTCGTCCTGAGCTGTAAGTTATTTGTCTGTAATGCAAAGTGTCTCTCTTGGCCTGAGCAACTTTAGAACACACCTGTGAATAGGAAATGCTGGTGTGTTCCATGGTTTGGGCAGGCTAACCGTGTTAGGCCAGAAAGTTCTCCCTGGATCCCACCTCTGCATTTCGGCTGGTTGGCAGTTCTTACTGATCATTAAAACGTTCTTTATCCACCTTTAGGTCCCAAGTGTCCTCCCTCCTCTCTCTCCTCTTCCCTCCTTCCTCTCTCTCCCTCCTCCCTTCTCCCCTCCTTCTCTCTCCTTCCTTCCTTCATCCCTCCTTCCCTCTTTCATCCCTTTCTCTTTCCTCTCCTTCGCCCTCTTCCCTGTGCCTCCTCCTCTACCCTTCTTATCCTCCCTCTCCTCCTCCTCCCTCTTCCCTCTTTTCTCCTCCTCCTTGACTTCAGCTAACCCCCAGATCTAAGTTTGTACCTCCGCTTCGCTATGCCAAGAAGTGATCAGGTGAACCTTGTCGCACCAAAAGAATGAGTCACCTCACTGAGATGAGTACTGACTAAGCTCCTTGCCATGACAAAACACAATCTCAAGGGGCAGATAGGGATGAAGAAACTAGCCAGTTAGAGGTCTTTGTGGTGAAAGCCAGGTTCTTGGGCAGAACTGGAACATACAGTCAAGTCTCTGGTAACCACGAACTCTGGTAACCATGAACCTTCTTGAGCCAGGAGAGAACAGGAGTTAAGTCCCATCATTCCTTGCCATGTGGGAGCCTTGGGGACTTTATGTCACACTCCATGTCTGAGCCTGGCTCAGCCTAGTCCAGTCTTTGACCCCCCTCCAGCTCTAAAAAGTCTATAGAGGAACTATATCTCATGCATGACCTCTAGCCAGGAGCCAATTAGAACCTCATCACTTCTGCCCCAGAAGACAGACAGAAGTCTGTCAGCCTTAGGAAGGGCAGTGACCACTGTACCCCAGGAGAGAGATGAGCCCCAAGGCAAACATATTATCTTTGCAGGCAGACAAAAGCCCTGAAGGCACCATCACTATCTATTCTTCTCTCCCATCTTCTAAGAAGAAACCCAAGAACAGCAGCATCATGGGATAAAGCCAGACAGCCCATTGAGCGAATCACTGGTCCAAAATTTCCATTGACCACCAAGAACCTGTCAGAACAAGTTCTTGGGATCCTTGTGTCAGGCTAACTGCTTCTCACCCACCTTTTCCACACACCCCACTAGTAGTCTCTCTTCAGACTCTACAAGAAGCAAACCCAACAGCTCTTTGCTGGGTTTGATTCTCTCAGTTTCCAAAGGTGGTTTCGATAGCCAAGACCATCGTCCCTGATTTCCCACAGGAGAGACAGTCATGGAATCTGGAGAGGCCCTCAAGGTACAGCTCAGACACCATGAGTGAGAAACTTCCCAAGTTAAGCTTCTCTCAAAATAAAATCTTAACTCAGTATCTTTTTTAATTTAATTTTATTTTTTTTTTGCTTATTCACTTTACATCCCACTCACTGCCCCCTCCCTGTCCCTTCCCCTTCCCCTCTGAGTGGGTGCTGCCCAGGTGTCCCCCCACTCTGACACATCAAGTCTCTACAAGGCTGGGTGCTTCCTCTATTGAGGCCAGACAAGGCAACCCAACGAGAAGAGCATATCCTTCATATAGGCAACAGCTTTTGGGATAGCTCCTGTTCTAATCATTTGGGACCCCCATGAAGACCAAGCTGTACATCTTCTACATATGTGCAGGGAAGCCCAGGTCCAGCCTGTGTATGTTCTTTAGTTGATGGTTCGGACTCTGAGAGCACCAACACTCCAGGCTAGTTGACTCTGTTCGTCTTCCTGTGGAGTTCCTATCCCCTTTGGGGCCTACAATCCTTCCTCCTATTCTTCCATAAGAGTCCCCAAGCTCCAACTACTGTTTGGCTGTGGGTGTCTATATCTGTCTGAGTCAGCTGCTGGGTGGAGCCTTAATTCAGTTTTGAAAGGCAAGGTTCTCTTTTCTCTCCTCCTCCTCTTCCTCTTCTTCTTCTTCTTCTTCTTCTTCTTCTTCTTCTTCTTCTTCTTC